>BQNB010074970.1:0-31619 GCA_026074375.1 Tanacetum coccineum | reverse complement strand
TTTTATTATATTGTTATCACCAGTAGCGTAGATTTATATTTAGTTTAATAGCTAAAACCAACCAACCTCTCAATTATATGCTTTACTTGCTTTCCATAAAACATAAAAACACAAAAAGAATCTTCCCTCAACCCTTAGAATTCTGTTAGACCGTGATCAAGCCTTCCCAACCTATTCCTTGAGTGAACGATAACAACCCCCCGAGTCTTGCCTATACTACTACTACAATGATTAGGTGCTGCCTGGGGAATAGTTAGGTATTTATCATAGTTTAACTTAGTTCTACTTGCTTGAATCCTTTCAAGTAAGATTTAATTTCCGCATATTAGCTTTCTTGTAGTCTATCTTTTTTTGTGTTATCTGTTTTGTAACCCATTCTCGTCAACCACCATGGGAGACGAGAATCCTATCCGTACTCTAGGAGATTACTCCAAACCAAGCCACGAGGGCTATAGGAATACCATCGAGTTCCCCGAAGGGAACAACGTGGTACCTCTTCGATCTGACACCATCCGGTTGGTGCAAAACTTATGCTCATTCCACGAACTTTGGTCCGAGGATCCAAACTAACACCTTAAGGATTTCCTTAAACTTGTGGACTCACTTGACATTGACGGTGAAAATAGGGAAAGAACGCGCCTGTGTTTATTTTAATTTTCCCTACGCGATCAAGCTAGCAATTGGCTTGAATGTCTTCCTGCAGGATCTATCACCACATGGGAGGATCTTACTACTCGTTTCCTTGCTCAATTCTTTCCATTGAGAAGGACCGCAAAACTCCGCAATGATATCATGATGTTCCAACAACATCATGGAGAATCCCTATTTGAAGCATGGTCTCTCTTCAAGGACTTACTACAAAAAGTCCGTCCTCATGGCATCGACCTTTGGCTCCAAGTCCAAATTTTTTATGACCATGTCAATCCCGTCACAAGACGAACCATTGACCAATCGGTCGGTGGTAAGCTTCGTGACCAAAACGCTGAAGAATCCTAGGCATTATTAGAGGACCTCGCCCTCTATGACAACGAAAGTTGGAACGACCTAAGGAATTTCGCCAAGCAGGTCAAGGCAATCGCTTTGCCTTAAGATGTACCGAGTACATCCGACCGCCGCCTTATTAAGCTTGAAAATCAAGTCTAATGCTTGATGGAAGCTCATCTCGCTCCAACACAACCTACTCAAGTAAACAAAGTCACTACCTCATGTGAAATCTGTAGTGGTCCTCACGACACCCAGTATTGCATGGAAGATCCCGAACAAGCCTTTGTTGAATACGCATCCTCGCGTACCGATGAACCGGGAGGTAAGTGGTATACTTTCAAGCTCGAGCAAAACAATCTTGGTGACACCTATAATCCATCATGGAGAAGTCACCCGAACCTTAGGTGGAGACAACCCCAAAATTCTCAAAATAATTTTTCAAACCCACCTAACCGGTTCTAAACCAACAGTTCATTCCTAAACCGTTCTTTCAACAACCGTCCTTAAAGCTTTAATAATCAATCAAATCTTGAAGGATTGGTATCTAATTTCATGGCATCTCAAGACGCTAGACTATCCAAGTTTGAAGCCGATTTTAAACAACAGCAAAGTGAGATGACCAACATGATTGACACAGTTTTGAAGGCTATCACCGATCAAATAGCGGGAACCCTACCTAGTGATATGGTCAAGAACCCAAAACTAAATGCTTCCCTAGTTTTTTCTGCTCGTTCTTACCCAAATATGGACCCGCAATGCTCAAACCATGTCCAAGGTTCGATCAACGCCATCATAATCTATTCCGAGAAACAAAACGACTCCTATGATGAGAAAGCAAAAGAGAATGAGGAAGAAGAAAAGAACAACTCAGAAAATATCCATGTCAACCCCTCTACTCCGTCCGATCCGTCCGTTGCATTCATCACCAAAAAAGTCCTTAAATTCAATTCATTCTTCAAATAGCTCGAATTGGTTCCTCAATCATCTGACTCTAAGGTCGTTTGCACAAAGGGGGACAATATAGAAGTCATGTTTATTGAGTTGATTAGAAAGAATGATGACTCTAGCGAAGGAGAACCTGAAGAGGAAGGGAGTACAACAACCGAAAGGGTAGGAGCAGAATACTTTGACATATTCCCAACTAGGAGTGAACTCGCATACCACAAGTACCTCATGTGTAGCCTAATCCCTTCGATATTTCTAAGGAACCCCATCATCATAGAAGGGTGCCCATCAAACATCAAGATACCATGCAACATTGGGCATGTGCATGTGGAAAAGCCTACATTGACCCTAACTCCCCTCTAAACGTCATGACCCGAATGATGTATAATTGGATCATGAGGAGAAAACTTGACCCTAGGGAAAACTCAAATAGAGGAGTTAGCAATTTCACAGGAAGGGTCAAGGGAATGCATGTCTTCGTAGGAAACTTCACCTATATCGTAGACTTTACGATTGTTGAGGATATTAGTTTAATTATAGACCATAGGTTGTCACAAGTAGTACTAGGAAAACTTTTTTGTGGAATCATCCAACATGACTCACGACTCACCCGAAGGTGTTGTAAGATTCACTAACGGTATCGAAGAAGTTGCTTATAAGATGCCCCATATGATAGAACAGTACAACTCACTGTCAGACTTAGAAAAAGAGCACACGAAAATTGTCTACCTTAGGAACGAAGAAGACAAAAGAAGAGGAGTGGAGTATGTAATGAGCAAAATATTAGGATTTTATAAGATATGCTTAGAGCTTGGGCCCGAATATGTGACTGGGATGGACGATGAAGGAGAAGTCACGTAAGAACGTGTGACTTCGAGTCTAGCTACAAGACTCGTAAATAAAGAAAAGCGCTTTTTGGGAGGCAACCCAATATTTACTTTTCTCGCATTATAGGAGTGTCGTATGTTTTAATTCTTTATCGTTTGTTTTATTTTGTTTGAATTAGTTTGTAATCATGCTTTGTTTGTAACTTCGTTTTATTTGCAATCAAAAGTATTTTGCAACAAAATAAGTGTAGGGGAATTATCCGGTTTTTAGAACCAAATTCAAACATTTGAAATAAATTGTTTAGATTAATTCATGACAGTTTCAAGTCATATGATTAAATTGTTAATTCCCAGGTTTTCATGCAGCATTTTGTACAGGAAAATAACATATAAGAATGAGTGCATGAAATTTTTCATCAAAAAACGAAAATTAAGTTTTCACAGAGCGTGGAGACGGCGTCACGATTTACACGCGATGCCGTCACCACGACACTTGTGACGGGGTCAGGATATCCCTGACGACGTCAAACGCCCAGTTACAGGAAAACTCGAAAATTTTAAGTATTTTTGAAAATAAAACTTGTACAACACTTAAGAAAGTTGTAAATCTTTTATAAACCTGCAAAACCATGATTTTAACAATTCTCTCATCCTATCTTTACTGCTTTATAAAGTCAACCAAAATTTCACACTTATATTATTATATCGCACATTTTATGCTTGGTGTAGTTGTCTTTGTCTTTGATTACAGGTTATATTTGATGAGAAGAAGCTTGGAAGTTCTTAGGAAGTTTCATTAGACAATTCTTGGAGGACGATTTTACCAGTTATCGCATGTTTCTTCTTTATTATTGAGCAAACCATGGGAGTACTAGTTTCTTTTACTTGTTTTCTTATCCCTTTATTCATTTTTACGGGTACTTCTATAGAACATTGGGGACAATGTTCAACTTGAGTGTAGGAGGGAAAATAAGCCTTAGAAACTATTCTTTCATTTGCCATTTGCTTTGTCCTTGAAATGATGGGTAATATATCAAAATATAGCATAAAAAGTAATTTTTACCCAAATTTAAAATTTTTTATGACACATACCGACGAAAACCGAGTTTTAATAGCGTCTCATGGATAGGAATGTATATGACTAGCACAAAAACCCTCAAAATTCCACCCAAAAAATGTGAGGTCCGCCTTTAGATCTATAGGAATTCGGGTATCTATTATTGATACCCAAGATAGTTTATACCTTTAGCTTTCTTGAGTTAAGGAGTGAGTATTCATATGTATCTATTCCGTAGTTACGGATGTGTACATGTGGTATTTGTCGCCTTTTCTGGAGCATTGAGATCGGTATTAAATAATATGAGTGTACCGGTAGTATATTAAATTCTAGAACTTTTTTTTGTGATGCATTTCGAGACCGCATAGTAAGTATTAGGATTTGCTTGATAAGAGGCACTAGGATTAACCTATGTTTTAAACCTATAATTGTTATTATGGTCGCACCAATCATATAACTATCCCACACCCTTTTCATGCACTTATTTTTTATGCACGATACCCCTAGTACAACCCTCCGAGCCTATCCTTTTTCACGATTCTTGTAATTTTCTGATTAAGCCGGACTATTAATAAATAGCATTGTCACCTTTAAACCAATCGTTAAACCTAAATCGCCTTAGCCTACCTTGTATTTACTCACCATTAGTACATTATTGTTTTAACCCAAGTTAATTATTTGAGTACACGGATACTAAGTCCTTATCCTTGTTAATACTATTTTGGGACGATTGGGACTCATGGTGGTATTTATTTTGCGGTCGACATGGGGAAGAAGTTATAAATCATACCCCCATGTGTTTGTTAGATGATATCATGTTATTTTGATTCCACCTCAAATCGGGTCATTAGTTAGATTGTAATATCGAGGATGTAAAAGCTTAAATGTAAGGGTACATGTTATAAACCCCAAGTTGTGATATATTATGTTATTAAAAAAAATGAAAGAGATTGATGTAAAGTTTGTATATCTTTGTTTGAGTCTTGGCTCAGCAACCAAACCAGCGTGTATTCGTGTAAATTATTAGTAACTTTCCAATCCAAATTTCACCAAGCCACCAAATGGTATCGCATCCATTTATGTTTCCATTATGATGTTATATTTACCTCACCCCACAAACCTTTAAAAAGACCTCTTAGATAGTAATGAATAATGCTTGCTTCTTAACGGTGGTGGTTTGATCTCTTACAAGCTATGGTAATTTATATGGTTATGAAAGAATGAGTGTTGATTTTCCGTTTCCTCATTATGTTATAATTCATTATACACCCGAGAGAAAGAGAGAATCTCAAACACTTATGTGAGGTGCTAGTATATACTTTCCGTGCTTTTAATTACGAGGTCTAGAAGGTTGTGTTGTAAAATACTTTTAAAGAGTAGGTTAAATGACCCTAATACTGCTATTGTCTAGGTAGAAAAGCCCATTTGCTTGAGGACAAGCAAATCCCAAGTGTAGGGGTATTTGATGAGGTGTCATTTTATACACTTTTTCGGGGTCATTTAACCCCCTAAATCATGCATTTATGCCCAAAATAGGTACTTAATCGTTCCTTTTCAGGTATTTAGCATTTGGAAGGCATTTGGAGGAAATACACGTGACTTGGGCTCATTTGGAGAAGAAACGGACAAGACTACGGACCTACACCAAAATCTCTTGAAGATTATGCTTACAGAGCGTGGAGACGGCGTCGCAAGCATAAAGCGACGCCGTCATGATTTACGAAGCGACGGCGTCAGTACATTGGTGACGCCGTCAGAACATGGACGACCTAAAGGAACTCTAGAAGATTCGGTGTCACGAGATTAAGAATACCATTTAACGCGCGCGTGAAGTACCAGATATTGTTTTGATCATAACTCCTTCATACGAACTCGGATTTTGACGATTCAATAGCCCACGCGTTCAGAACGAGAAAATCTACAACTACGCAAAAAATGTCATGGTGACGGCGTCACATGTTATTGGTGACGCCGTCGTGAAGGTCGGTTTAGGGTTTACCTATAAATACAACCTCATAACTTTGTTTTTATCAAGCCCCCAACCCTAAGTCTGATTATAAGGTTTGGGTAGGTGTTTTTCCAGCAACTTAGAAGACCTAATTCAATCTATAAATATCTTGTAATTGTTTGATTATCGTATCTATCTTAATTTATGTCTTCAATTCCTTTTGTTGATTATGATTTCTCTTGCTTAAGTATGCTTGGCTAATTCATCTAGTATTTATTTGGGAATGAATGACCTTTTCTTTGTTTGGATTTTATCTTATTGTTTTCTTATTGATGATTTTGAATCTTCCATATTCACCAATTAAGGCGTGATAGATTTAATGTGTATAATTGATTATAGTTTATAATTCTTGTATTCTATTGCTTCTTGTTGATGAATGTGCATGTTAGGCTCTAGAAAACCAGCTTTTGTTTGTATCGCTGTTGATATGTCTAGGGAAACGTGATTGTGTATAAAGGATATCATCGGTAATAGTCTTTATACTACCTTACCCCTTATATGGTTGATCTCTCTTAAGATATTTCAAATGCATATAATGTTCTCTTAGGGGCCTTGTAATAGTGTTCATACTACCTTACTTGTGTGTTGCCCTAACGGAATATTACATAGACGGCGGGTTCGTGTAATCTGTTCATGGCCTAGGAAATACTTACACATCACATCATAAGTGTGACAAAGCAATAGGTAGAATTGGATAGCCAGCAAGGTGTAGTGTATCCTAGGTGAATACGTTTCATTGTATAATTGTTATTTAGTTTAATTAACTTAAAACCAAAACCTCTCTAAAACCATAATTTTACTTGCTTTCATAAAATATAAAAACACAAAAATAATCTTTCATCAACCCTTAGACCTTTGTGAACATTCGATATGGCCTTCATATTGTTATTCCCTTAGAGAACAATAACAACCCTCGAGTCTTGCCTATACTACACTGCAACGATTAGGTACACTGCCTAGGGAGTTGTAAAACTTCTTGTTGAAGTCCCTTACGACGACCGCATCATATTCCAGACCCTATAAATAGAAAACTCAAAAACGAGTTTTAAGGGTGCTAAATCATATTCTCGATACCTAAACCATAAAAGTAGATTTTCAGAGGAGAAAGAGGCAGAGAGGTCGAGCAACACGATTAATTCCATAGGAGACAACGTGTAATTTATTATACTCTTGTAATTCTTTAGTTTTTGGTATCATTTGTTAACTCGGTTAGTTTACATTGGCTAAATCATTATTTTTGTATTAATTATGATGTTTGAAGGCTAATACCTTCGGGTATTAGCCACTATTATGAAGATCTTAATGTTTGGTTTGTTAATCTTGATTTCTTAATTTCTCTTTGATTGCTTGTTTATGTTTATCAATTTATACTTGTTTATGTACTTTTTGATGAGGTGTCATTTTATATACTTTTTCGGGGTCGTTTAACCCCTAAAGTCGTGCATTTATGCCCAAAGTAGGTACTTAATCATTCCTTTTCAGGTATTTCTCACTTGGTATGCATTTGGAATAATTACACGTGACTTGGGCCCATTTGGTGACGAAACGACAAGACTACGAACTACATCATCATTATCCAAGAATGTCTTTACTGGGGCTGAGAAGGCGTCGCAAATATAAAAAACGTGACGCGTCACATGAGATCAGACGGCGTCACCATATCTCAAGACGGCGTCACAAGTACACGACCCAACCCAATATCTAGAATATTCTATTTCATGACGGCGTCACGATTAAAACGCGACGTCGTCATAGCGTTTTTCATATATATACAAACCCAAATTTAGGGTTTTTAGTGTGTAACTTTAGAATAAAAAGAGGGTACGAACCCTAGTTCGTTTAGCAGCTGTAGGAGATGATTTTAGGGCCTAAAAACCCGATTATGCCTCTTCCAATTCATGTTTTAATCAAGTAGGTTTACTAATTCATTTAAAAAATATAAAGCTATGTGTTGTTTGATTTATTGTTCTTGCTTTATCTTTAACATGCTTGGCTAAACCTATTATTGTGTTTATTTATGATTGTATGAAACCTAGAATGTAGATCTTAGTGGTGTTGCTTCTTGTGATGGATGTGCACGTTAGGTCTTAGAAAACCAGCTTTTGTCTGCATCGTTGTTGATATGTCTAAGGAAACGTGATTGTGTAGAAAGGATACCATCGGGTAATAGTCTTCATACTACCTTGCCCCCTAATATGGTTGATCCACTCTTAATATATTTCACATGCACTTAGTAAACTCCTAGGGGCCGTGTAATAGTCTTCATACTACCTTGCATGTGTGTTGCTCTAGCGGCATACTAAGTAGACGGCGGGTTCGTGTAATTCGTTCATGCTTTAGGAAATAGTTACACAGATCATCACAAGTGTGACAAGGCAACAACACTAGGAGAAGCAATCTAGGGAGTAATACATGATTAAATAAACACAGTCTTTTATCTTATTGTTATCACCAGTAGCGTAGTTAATATATTTAGTTTAAATAGCTAAAACCAAACCTCTCTCCAATTATATGATTTTACCTGCTTTCATAAAATACAAAAATACAAAAATAATCTTCTCTCAACCCTTAGAATTCTGTTAGACCGTGATCATGCCTTCCCAACCTATTCCTCAAGTGAACGATAAACAACCCCGAGTCTTGCCTATACTACACTACAACGATTAGGTGCACTGCCTAGGGAGTTGTAAAACTTCTTGTGTAGAAGTCTTACGAGACCCGCATCAAGTTTTTGGCGCCGCCGCCTGGGGAATAGTTAGGTATTGATCATAGTTTAACTTAGTTCTACTCGCTTGAATCCTTTCAAGTGAGAATTTAATTCCCACGCAATTAGCTTTCTTGTAGTCTATCTTTTCTTCGTGTTATCTGTTTCGTAACCCATTCTCGTCAACCACCATGGGAGACGAGAATCCTATCCGTACTCTAGGAGATTACTCCAAACCAAGCCACGAGGGCTATAGGAATACCATCGAGCTCCCCGCAGGGAACAACGTGGTACCTCTTCGATCCGACACCATCCGGTTGGTGCAAAATGGATGCTCATTCCACGGACTTCGGTCTGAGGATCCAAACCAACACCTCAAGGATTTCCTTAAACTTGTGGACTCACTTGACCTTGATGGTGAAAATAGGGAAAGAACGCGCCTGCGTTTATTTTAATTTTCCCTACGCGATCAAGCTAGCAATTGGCTTGAACGCCTTCCAGCAGGATCCATCTCCACATGGGAGGATCTTACTACCCGATTCCTTGCTCAATTCTTTCCACCGGGAAGGACCGCAAAACTCCGCAATGATATCCTGATGTTCCAACAACATCATGGAGAATCTTTATCCGAAGCATGGACTCTTTTAGGACTTCTATTAAAAGTCCTCATCATGCATAGAGCTTGGCTCAAGTCTAAATTTTTTATGACCTGTCAATTCCCGGCACTAGGATGAACCATTGACCAATCGGCCGGTGGTAAGCTTCGTGACCTCAACCCGAAGAATCCTGGGCAATATTAGAGGACCTCACCCTCTATGACAATGAAAGTTGGATAAACACACACAATTTTTTTTTTTTGTTTCTCAGCCCCCAACCCATATTGAACGACCCAAGGGATTTTGCTAAACAGGTCAAGGTAATCACTTTGCCTCAAGATGTCCCAAGTACATCCGACCACCGTCTAATCGAGCTCGAAAATCAAGTCCAACACATGATGGATGCTTATCTTGCTTCAACACAGCTTACTCAAGTGAATAAATCACTACACTCATGTGAATTTGCATTTTGTCCTCACGACACTCATAATTTGCATGAGGACCATAGACGCTTGGTGATAACCATCTTCGCCTGCAAACGATTTAAGATGGCAAGAGGTTATCTCGAAACCAAGGACAGGAGTTTCAATGATGCCGCAACCATTGACGGACAAACCAACTTTTAACTGGGAGCTACTCAAACATTAATAAACCCACAGGAAGAATCAATCTTTTGTTTCATCCTCTAGATTTCAATAAAGTTGAGAAGGCGTTACTTGATTTCAACTCTAACCAAGAGAAGAGGCTATCTCACTTAAGAACCCAACTCAAACAACATCAGGACGACATGATTGGAAAAATTAATCTTCTTTGGAAAACTGTCTCCAAAAAACTCAATGACGCATCTCCCCCCGAAAATGCAGGAAATTCCATGGCCCCTAAAATCATTGCAGCAATCAGCCATGACGAGAAGGAGGAACTCAGGAAATAGAGGTTTGAAAAGCCCATAAAATTTCTCTCCCTAAAATATCTCTCATCTCCGCATCCATAAAAGAACTAAACAAAAATCTGTCATCTCTAAAACGCGTTCATTTTATCAATTCAATCGTTATCCTAAGCACAGACAGTGATATGGAAGAAGAAGACGACTCATCGACTAACGCATGCGATCTCAACCCCGGTGGTATGGTAAAAGGAAAAGAAGAGGTAAAGGAGAAAGGCAAGGAGGAAGATGAAATGGAAACCGACATGGAAGTAGAAGAGGTGATTGAAGAGGAAGAAAGTGAATTTGAAACTGATGAAGAAGTTCAACAGGTAGTCGGACGTGGGTTCAAATCCCGCTCGAGGGAAAAACAGAGAGAGCAGAAAGAAATATTTGAAGAGGAGGAAGAGGATGGAGATGATGAAAACTTTAACTCATTCCTAAGTATGAAGGAACTGTCACATCATGAATGGTTGTTAAAGAATCCTCGACCCCCATGGGTAAAGGCGAAAGTAAGAGCCGGGAGCCCGAACAACATCAAAATCTCCTGCATGGTCGGTCACATCTTCATGAGACACACCATTTAGAGCATGTAATTCAACAGCCAATTTTTTAGCATCTGACCCCTTCTCACAACAATGGTGTGTACCGTTACTATCACCCGCACTTGAACTCAAGTGTAGGGGGACCCTCCCCTTTATCTGTTAAATAAGGGTAGAGTCAGGCTCGTGACTCGAACAAAAAAACAAGCGCTTCTTGGGAGGTAACCTAATTTACCTTTCCAGCATATTCGGAGTGTCATGTGTGTTTTATTCTTCATAGTTTGTTTTATTATGTTTGAACTATCTTGTAATCATGCTTTGTTTGTCTTTAACTTTATCTTAATTTCAATCAAAGGTATTTTACAAACAATAAGTGTAGGGGAATTTATCCGGCTTTTGAGCCAAATTCAAACATGATAAATGAATTGTTTAGATTAATTCGTGTCAGTATCGAGTCATATGATTGAATTGTTAAATATCAGGTTTTGTAAAGTCATTTATACAGCGATTATCTTATGATTCAAGTGCAGGAAATTTTTCTAAAAAAGAAAAAAATTTTGGTTTTACAGACTTGTGGAGACGGCGTCTCGATTAACAGCGACGCGTCACCTACGGAACCTATGACTGGGGTCACTACAACAATGACTGGCGTTCAACGCCAGGTCAAGAAAACTTAAAGTTTTTAATTATTTTTGAAAATAAAACTTGCGCAACATTTAATATATGTCTTCTTCTGTTTTAAACCTACAAAACCTAATGAGTTTAACAATTCTTTCATCCTATCTATCGAGTCGAACCCTAAATTCATATTGTATATTGGTAAATCGCACATTTTATGCTTGGTATAGTTGTCTTTGTCTTTGATTACAGGTTATATTTGATGAGAAGAAGCTTGGAAGTTCTTAGGAAGTTTTATTGGATGATTCTCGGAGGACGATTTAACCAGTTATCGCATGTTTCTTCTCCATTATTGAGTAAACCAGGGGAGTACTAGTTTCTTTTCCTTGTTTTCTTTTCCCTTTATCTGTTTTAACGGGTACTTCTAGAGAACATTGGGGACAATGTTCAACTTAAGTGTAGGGAAATAAGCTTAGAAAAACTATCTTTCATTTGCCATTTGCTTTGTCCTTAAAAAGATGGGTAATATATCGAAACATAGCATAAAAGGGTGATTTTTACCAAAATTTAATTTTTTTTACGACACATACCAACGAAAACCGAGTATTACTAGCGTCCCATGGATAGGAATTTATATGACTAGCACAAAAACCCTCAAAATTCCACCCCCACAATGTGAGGTTCGGCCTTAGATATTATACCATTAGCTTGTTTAAGTTAAGGAGTGAGCAATCATGTGTGTCTATTCAGTTGTTACAGATGTGTATGTGTGGTTTCGTCGCCTTTTCTGGAACATTGGTATCAGTTATTTTAGGATTATGAGAGTGTACCGGTAGCATATTAAATTCTAGAACTTGTTTTTGTGATGCATCCCGAGACCGCATAGTAAGTATTAGGATTTGCTTGATAAGAGGCATTAGGATTAACCCATGTTTTAAACCTGTAATTATTATGATGGTCACGCTAATCATATAACTATCCCACACCCTTACCATGCACTCATCTTTAGTGCAGGATACCCTAGTACAACCCTCTGAGCCTATCCTTTTTTTTCACGGTTCTCGTAATTTTCAAGTTAATCCAGACTATTAATGAAGAGCATTGTCACCCTTAAACCAATCGTTACACCTAAAAAGCCTTAACCTACCTTATATGTACTCGCTTTTAGTACATTATTGTGTTTAACCCAAGTTAATTATTAAGTACACAGTTGCTAAGTCCTGATCATATAACTATGCTAAGTCCTTAGTACACTATGGTAATTTATATGCTATAACAGGTAATGAGTGTATTTTCTATTTTCTCCCATATGTTATAATTCATTATACACCTGAGTGAAAGAGAGAATCCCAAACACTTATGTGAGGTGCTAGTATATACTTTTCGTGCTTTCAATTACGAGGTCTAGGAGGTTGTGTTATAAAATATTTTTAAAAAGTAGGTAAAATGACCCCTCTTATTGTTATTGTCTAGGTAGAAAAGCCCATTCGCTTGAGGACAAGCAAATCCCAAGTGTAGGAGTATTTGACGAGGTGTCATTTTATACACATTTTCAGGGTCGTTTAACCCCCAAAATCGTGCATTTATGCCCAATATAGGTACTTAATCGTTTCTTTTCAGGTATTTCTCATTTGGAAGGTATTTGGAAGAATAACACATGACTTAGGCTTATTTGGAGAAGAAACGGACAAGACTACGAACCTACACCAACATCTATTAAGAATGTCTCTACAGTGGCTGGAGACGGCGTCACAAATATAACGTGACGCCGTCACCACGAAGATCAAGATGGCGTCACCATATCTCAAGACAGCGTTACAAGTACACGACCCAGCCTAATATCTAGAATATTCTATTCATGACGGCGTCACGATTAAAATGCGACACCGTCACAGCGTTTTTCCTATATATACAAACCCTAATTTAGGGTTTTGAGTGTGTAACTTTAGAATAAAAAGAGGGTACGAACCCTAGTTCATTTAGCAGCAGTAGGAGACGATTTTAGGGCCTAAAAACCCTATTGTACCTCTTCCAATTCATGTTTTAATCAAGTAAGGTTTACTTAATCATTCAAAATGTCTATGTGTTGTTTGATTTATTTTTCTTGCTTTATCTTTAACATGCTTGGCTAAACCTATTATTGTGTTTATTTATGATTGTATGAAAATTAGAATGTAAATCTTAGTGGTGTTGCTTCTTGTGATGGATGTGCACATTAGGTCTTAGAAAACCAGCTTTTGTCTGCATCACTGTTGATATGTCTAGGGAAACGTGATTGTGTAGAAAGGATACCATCGGGTAATAGTCTTCATACTATCTTGCCCCCTAATATGGTTAATCCACTCTTAATATATTTCACATGCACTTAGTAAACTCCTAGGGTCCGTGTAATAGTCTTCATACTACCTTGCATGTGCGTTGCTCTAGCGGCATACTAAGTAGACGGCGAGTTCGTGTAATTCGTTCATGCTTTAGGAAATAGTTACACAGATCATCACAAGTGTGACAAGGCAACAACACTAGGAGAAGCAATCTAGGGAGTAATACATGATTAAATAAACACAATATTTTATCTTATTATTATCACCAGTAGCGTAGTTAATATATTTAGTTTAAATAGCTAAAACCAAACCTCTCTCCAATTATATGATTTTACCCTACCCCCCCATACCCCCCCCCCCCCCAACATGTTTCATAAAATTACAAAAATAATCCTGCTCTCAAACCTTAGATTTGTTAGACCCGTGATCAAGCCTTCCCAACCAATTCTCATTGAACGATAAACATACCCCAGTCTTTCCTATACTACCAATCAACGATTAGGTGCACTGCCTAAGGAGATGTAAAACTTTTTGTGTAGAAGTCTTACGAGACCCGCATCATTTTGTATGGACCTATCATTCAACTGGATCTAGTGATACGGACCAAGTAATCTAGATGCCGGGATAGCTCTCCATATAGTGATTTATACATCTAGACCAATAGGATCACAAATAACGACCTATCTTTGCCCTTAGATTGTGAGCTTAGTTGGACCATAAGGTGACATTGGTATCAACTAATATGTTCTCAATTAATTGGTAACGGTCCCCTTAATTAGGGTGCCGGTCCCCTTAATAATTAAGGGGACCGCCCTTATAATTAAGGGGGCCGCCCAGCCTGGACGCTCCCTTTTTTGTCTTTTCTGGGGGAGGTGTTTTCTGGAACATTTCTAGCCGTTTTTAGGTAGAAAATTTGAATTCAAAATATTTATTTGAATAAAACATTTCTTTTAAATCTAAAAATGTTTTGTAAAAGTTATAAAAATGTTTGTGATATTTTTATAAAAAATGTGAGGTTAAATAAAAATTCCTTTGATCATAAAATGCATTAAGCATTTATTTATTCATACCTTTAAGTGATTAAATTTTTGAAATGAAAATTTACTACTAATTACTTGTTTGTGTTTAATTTTACATTTGATGTTTTTATATTTTGTGATTATCAAAACGTAGAGGTGTCAAAAAATATTAATAACGTTTTTAGGCATTATTTCTATCAACAATCTCCCCCTTTTGATGATTACAAAATCTAAACTCATTAATGAACAATGTAAAGGACCCCACTACACCAAAGATTGCCCACTCAAGGAAGAAGGTAAAACCCTCGAAGAAGCTTACTACACTCAACTTGGTGGACCTTTCTAAGGAGGGGGATATAGAGCAGCAACTCCGGGATTCTAGAAGAGGAACAATGCAAACCCTTCGTATCAAGAACGAAGACAATCTATGGAAGAAACCCTGAGCAAGTTTATGAGTGAGTCGGCGAAAAGACATGAAGAAAACTCCAACATGATTAAAGAAATCCGAGCTTTGACGGATGATGTCGTACGAAACCAAAGAGCTTCGATTAAAGCTTTAGAGATTCAAATTGGGAAAATAAGCAAGGTACTACAGGAAAGAGGATTTGGAAGCCTACCTAGCTCTATTCAAGCCAACCCGAGAGATTATGTCAAGTCAATCTCAACTAATGTTAAAGCTGATTCAAACCTGATACGCCGTATTATATCACCTCAATACACCGTATCCACCCCCACAGAATAGAAGATTAATGTTTGAGTCAAGATAGACGACAATCCCGTTTCCAAGTCATCTGAATGCTACTGTGAGGAAAAGAAGGGATCATATAGACCGTAATTCTCGGAAGCTTACTCAGATGGAGCTTCACATATCGATAATTCCAGACCCGAAAAGAGAAAGACCCAGGAGTTTTCACTTTACTCCTGATAATAATTCAAATAATGTTTGCTTTGATAATGCCCTTGCTGACTTAGGAGCTAGCGTAAGTGTCATGCCTCTCTCGATACACCTTAACTTGGGTTTAGGCGAATTAGCTCACACTAAGTTGACAGTTGAATTAGCAGATAAGACTGTGAAATATACAAAAGGAATTGCTAAAAATGTGCTAGTAGGTATTGGTAAATTTGTTTTCCCCGTAGACTTTATAATTCTTGATATGCCTGAGGATGTCAAAGTGCCCTTGATCCTCAGAAGACCATTTTTGTCTACTGCCCATGCTAAGATTGATGTATTCAAAAGAAGATTACAAAAGGGTGGGATAGAAAAGTATTTTCAAAAGTGTTAAACCTGCTAGTAGTTTGATTAAGAGGGTCTACATGTTAAGCTTAAGAGAAAGAATGGAACTTGATTTAGAAGCTAGGCTAATGGAAGAGACTTTGGTGTTAAATAGATCATTAGACCCTTTATATGGGGATTATGTTGAATTGAATGATCTTAATGTACCTTAGAGCTTAGGAGAGATCAAGTTGATGATTTGATGCCCACCATTGAGGAAGGTGAGGTAATTGATGAACACATGATTGACATAATCTAGACTAGGAATAATGAAAGTTTTGACGACTACCCTAGTTTTTGTGACCTTGACCGAAAGATCCATATTGATTGTGCCTACAACTTAAGATTTTCGTGCATGATAGGTTTCGAGCATGTAAACGCTTATTTTTTCCCAATTTTGTCTGTTAATATGATGCCTAGGGAGTTCTACAATTCTATAATGAGGGAAAAAGTTGAACACGAAGGAAAGAATGTAGTCGAAGCTTTTATGAATGTACCTATTTTTGTCAAAAAAATTTCGGTTGTAACTCATTTTGTAGTAGTGGAAAATATGGATGGCTACCAAGATCAAGACATGGGAGATATTACTCTTGGAGAACCGTTCTGTAAAGCTTCATGTGTGGAAGCAAGAAGGTTTGATGGATTAATCACTATCCACAATGGTTGTGATAACGTGACTTACCAAATGGTGCGATCACATCCAAGGTTTAAACATTTATCCAATGCCCAATGTAACAAGATCAAGCCGTTACTAAAGGTGAGTGTGCATGATCAGCTGAGTGGAATCTCGCATCCGTACCAAAAGCTCAAAAGTTTCTACAAGGGGGTCTTAAACTTAGGACCCGAATATGTCCGAGATGCGAAGATGGAAGAATGGCTCACATGCGCGCACATAAGCATGCATGAGATGGAGTAAAAAGAGTGGAAGAAAAAGTCTAACTTAAAGACTAGCTGAAACAAAACTGCTTCCCGAGAGACAACCCGAATTGTTATTTATTTTTATCGAGTCTGTCTTCCCAGACATCACTACGGCGTATCCGCTCCATACCATACGACATATTGAATGTTTGGACATTATCAGTCCTTTATTTTATGCACTTTAAACATTATTGTTAGTTCCGTCATACGGCGTATTCATGAATATGATACGGCATATTCATGAATATGATACGGCGTATTCAACAGACTGACCCGTATTTAGATACTTTTTACAGGTTTCTCAATATGGCGTATTCCAGTTTATGGATACGGCGTATTGGTCTCATGTATAGTTTGTTTAGTTTTATTTAATTAACCGTAGGTACCAAGATAGGATTTTGCATGTTTTCCTTATATTTTACACATGACCTCGCTGCAAAGAAATCGACAAAGTTGGTGAAGTATCGATCATCTAAAATCCTGTGTGTGTTGTAGTCATGCTGGTATTCAAACGCATTTTACAGACTACACATTCTGCTCGTAAACTCAACTTGGAGAGAACCAACCGAGCCACAATATCAAGAAGAGTTTCTCATTCTATTTCTTTTAATTTCCCGTTTTTAGGTTTTATCTATACCACGAGGACGTTGTATAATTCCAAGTGGGGGATGGGAATTAGAATGTATACTTGTCTTATTTTTCACATAAAATGCTTAAATTATGCTCAAATTTAAACTTTTTTCAAGCATATTTTTATGAAAATACTTGTTACATAACCTGCACACAATAACCCTTATTAGATATTGTGAGGATTTAACCTTATCCGTTTCCAAATGTTTACCCAAATTCCAAAAAAATATGAGTGGCGTGATGTTGTAACTTTTAGAACTTGGCTTGGTAATCTATTCATACCACAATAATATGAGTACTATGGACTTTACAGATAGAGTAACTTTTTTAAATTAGTATATTTTAAATTTCACCAAAAGCCTTTATAGGTTGTTTTATTAACTAACTACACTGGTTAGTTAAATCTTTGTATAAACCCTCTGTTTACTCTCATCTTAAGAGTAAGATACCCCTAAAAAAACCAATAGAGCTAATCCTTTAGGAATAATACCAACTGTTTGTTTCGTTACACCTTTACACCTTAGCCTACCCTGTTAGACTAAGTTCATTTATCATTTGCTAGTTGCTTAAAGTGTAAAGTATGTATTTCCTGAGTCTTGTGTCAATTTTATATCTTTGGTACGGTTGGGAAGAAATTTGCACATTGCAAATGTGAATGTATAAAGTAGTCAAAACTCATGTATTTTTTTACTACATCACAATTATTGTCGCCAAAGAATGAAGTATTATCAAAGGAATTATCCGAGTTATTATGATCGCGAAATGGGTGAAAATACACTGATTATCGAGTTAGATAAGAAAAAACGAAAAAATTAGAAAAATCGCAACAAAAAAGAGGAGGAAAGTTTGAAGATAATCGTTTCGCAAAAGCTTAAACTGAAGAATTATATCAAGGATCGATTATTCGTTGATACGTCTTATAAGTCAACGATGTAAAGTATTGTATAAAGTGGTAGATATCGCCACTTGTCTTGTAAAAGTCTATAAAGTATGGGGTGATTAGGAGTTGACGTACGGAATACCAACTTAGGTTGTGTTTTAATCTATGATACAATACGTGTGTAAATAGTTTGTGTTCTTTTCATGGTAACGGTCGAGAAAAAGTGTCTAGCAACTCGTACCTTATCTGTTTGGACTTAGTCTATTTGTTTCGTAATTTTTATTTAACAACAATTTATTTCTCTTTCCTAATCATTAACCTTGGGTTTTACTCGAATGAGGATGTGATCGAGTCATGCATGTCTATTTCGTCGTTACGGCCATGTATGCGTGATTCAGCTGCCTTGTTGGTTTATTACTTTTGGTGAAAGTTAGAAGATCCATACCCTATATCATTCTTCATCCTAACCCTTGGTTAAACTCGAATGAGGATGTGATCGAACACACATGTCTATTCTGTCATTACGGCCATGTATGTGTGATTCAGCTGCCTTGTTGGTGTGGTACTTTTGGTGAAAGATTGTAGAATGATCAACCCTAAGCCTTATAATAAAAACCCATTTTACCTTTATAAACTTGTTACTCCTTAGCTCTAGTGGTGGAGATGTGTATCCTTGCCAAGCCTATAATAGAATACTCGTCACGACTGAGCAATTGAGCGAATTAGTTACATGTTACCACATAGATTAGTTTGATTTATTTGAGTGTTTTCATCTATCTATTTCGTGAGGTGTTTGGTTGTGTACTTGTAATTGAATCAAAATAAATGCTTAAACAGAAAAAATCCTTAGGGATGCATTTTTATAAACTTCTAAAGGCTACTTGAGGACAAGTAGGATTCAAATGGGGGGATATTTAATGACATCAAATAACGTTACTTTTATAGCATTATTTATTACATGTAAATACCCTATTTTGTATAATTACTACAAATAATTGTTATTTAATCGTTTGTATTTGAGAATTTGAAGTAGTTGATTATGGAGTAGTTAGTGAGATTAGTCAAAAAGGCACGCATTCTGAGCTTAAATGAAGACATTTGAAGATTACTATTCTGACATCCAATACGTCGTATCCATCAAGGAAGATACATCGTATTTGTGCCTGCACTTCACTAAAGACCACAAAGGATCAAGGATCAATACGCCGTATCCAGAGGAGTCTATACGCAGTATTCAAGTTATGGAAATAAAAATAATTCTGAAGATATCAAACGTGGTGCCTACTTCCAAGAAAACCCTGATACGTCGGATTGACCTCAGTCAAATACGTCGTATCGACAAAATTCTAGACCTATAAATAGAAAAACCTAAAACTGGATTTTTTAGTGATGCAAATCCTTACTTTCGATACCTAAACCAAAAAGTTAAATTTAGAGAGAGAAGAAGAGCAGAAGAGGTCCTTGCAACGATAAATAATTCATAGAAACAACTGTAATCTCCTATTACTTTTTGTAATCATTCTGTTTTTTGTATCATTCGTTAACTCGGTTAGTTCACCACATTGTTTACGAAAACGTCTATAGTTCATTTGTCGTTCGTTACTCGAACTATATATAGTTACTAATAAACCCCTAAATTTCATCCTTAAACTATCACATATTTTTAATGCCGCTTGCACGGATAAATTTATAACATGAGCAACACAACGGGAATGAAAAAAAAGACCATCTAAAACGGGTTTTATACGGAATTTTAACAATTCCATAGCTCTAGTATTATTGGATGATTATCAGTTTGGGGGGAAAAATCGTAAAAAACTTTATCATCTAAATTATATCAATAAAGTGTCATGTAAAATTTTTCTTAAATTAATCCCGTATGTGGTATCGGTCAAGTATCGTAGTTTAAGAAACACCATAATTATAATCACAAAACCATCAACAATAATCTTTTTAGCCGGTTTCCCATAATTTAAAAGCATCACTTCTAAGAGTAGTACGACTTACATGTTATACCGCGGTTGTAGCCTCCTTTGATGATCTCCGAAAGCCTTGACGTTGTCGAAGTGTTTAATGAAGCGCTTGTTTGAATCCAAACTTCGTAAAATCAAGTCGAACCGCATCATATCAAATATAAAAGCTTGAACCATCCGCACCATAGTAACCTTGTGACGTATCATTTTTGGCTAACCCATTAACAACCGTTTCTATGATCCGGAGTGTAAGTTGTTAGAACTCGGTTAATAAAATTTCATACATTTCTTGCAACGCGCCTTTTCACCCCCCTCGATCATCATACACATATCAGTAATTGACCAAACATCGGCATATTCATGTAGTTGGTCTAATTCGCACCACATCTTCATTTGTGTAAACTTTTCGTACATGGCTAGTAGAAATAGAGGGATTATGTGACAACCCGAGATTTTCCGTTCAACAAGTTAGCCGTTTCCGTGTAGTATTTTGAATTTTTAAATGTTTCGTTTAGCTTTACCGTTTAACCGGGAAGTTGTTTCGTTGTTATCTGAGAATAGTCCTCCGGAGCAAACCGGGACACAAACGTTGTAGTATTTTGGCCATATCCCTTTTTATGTTTTTAAGCAATGTTTAAAATTTCATAATTTCTTTTGGTGATGACCCGTTTCTCGTTTTCGGTTACTTGCGTTATCCGTGTTTTACACTAAACCTATAAGCGTAAGCATACAAGGCTTGGAATTAAATACATTTTGGGAGCACTAGCAACAAGGATTATAAAAAAATGTTGAAAAAAATTGGGGGGGGGTCCCCCCCTGTCTCTTGTCAATTTTCGGGAGCAACCAACAACAATATAGCCTTGGAGGACAAGTTTGAAATTCAAATGGCAGAAGACAAACACGACAAAAGAAGCAAAACAAAAATTCACATGATATTTCCTACTAATTCTTCATTGGTGATCATTTTGGTCCCACCCCATCTCTTGTCTATTTTTCGTATACGACCACCACACTCACCATGAGTGTGTGAAGTAAACTTGGAGTTATATAATTCATTTTCTAGTCATTTGTTCATTCACAACTCACACACTTTGCATTTGAGCTCTCTTTCTCTCTTGTTCACCCTAAAACCCACGAAAAAAATACAAACACATACAAATCCATTTATTTTTCATCTTTGATCAAAAACACTTGAAGATTTATTGAAGGTTTGATCATTTGTATCATCCGGGTATTTGTTAAACAACATTTGGGTTGTTATAAATCTTTGTTCATCATCCAAATCTTCTAGTTTTTGTAAGTCTTCAAATTCTTAAACAACTTGTACTTTTATACTTCTCATGATGCATACATACTAGTTGTACAATTTATTTTGTAAAAGCAAAGGTTTAAAAACTACATAAACCCTAAAAAGGGTAGACATATATTTCAAAATACATAAGAATAAATATAAGGAAATGTTAGTTTTGTGATCGTGGTTATTTTCGTGTAATAAAAATGATATGCTATTGCTCATTTTGTTCGGCTTATGTTTAACAAGCTTGTGGAAAGCTTATTTAATTATTTTGAGCTTATTAGGGCTTATATATATGTTTCGGCCCAAATGAAAAATAAAGAAAGATTTATTGTTTAGCTTATTTTGTTTTGACATATATTTTGTTAGCTTATTTTCTAGCTTTTTGTGAAAGGACAAATGATAAACTTATTCGGCTCAATAAATAAGCTCGAATATAGTTTATTAGGCCTTAAAGCCACGTCCCACATACAAGACCCAACACCATGAGATCATTCTTGAGCTCATATGGTTTGGCGTATTATACTTGACTTATTGTGAGCTTATTGATAGCTTATCTTGAGGTCACGTATTTATTACTTAATATTTTGCTTATCGGATTAAATGGATAAGTAAAAATACACATTCGGATTTAACGGGCCAAAGCCCAACATATATGCAAAACACCAAAGCATAAAAGCTACGGTGTAGCTTATTGGATAAGTTCGTGAGTGACTTATTTAATAGTGTACGATTTAGATGTTTTACGTTTAATTATTTTTAGACGTCGAACGTTACAATTAATAATGGATTTGATGACGAGTAAATTGTAAATATGGAAAGTAGTTTGAAAGTGGTTTTAATTAAAGTCTACGACTTTGGAAAACGTGTAAACGGTTTTTGATAAAGTCTACGACTTTGGAAAAGTGAGTAAACACGAACGGGTCATGCTGAATTTTTGTAAAAATATTATACTAAAAAATTATTTAGAAAAACATAAATAATAAAATGTTTTGATTAAATTACTTAACGATTTGGGAAACGTCAAATTATAAATAACAAGATTATTTATACGATAATAATAATATAATATTATATACGTACTTACTTACAACTTAAGGCTTTTTATGAAAACCGATCACTAATGTTTTTAATACACAGATAACGTTTACCAAAAATAAATAATAGACGTCCATGCATCAACCACCTACGATTAACTTTCTGAGCCTAAATAGAAACCCGTATTATTCTAGGTCATACCCGTGTACCACTGTTCTTTCCGAGTGACCCTACTTTTGACGTGTACTCTTTACCTTATCATCACGGTTAGTTCATAACCCCACTCTTTTACTCGTTTTGACTAAATATTTTATAACTTGGGATGAGAAACATTGCTTGTTTTTAAAACTGGACACAAGTACTTTACGTGAGATTTTCCCTGTTTACGTGTTGCCTAAGTTGCTTTTAGACCACTACTGCCCGAACTATCATGAACTATCAATCTCTTGACTGAAGGACCGGTCGAGGGAGCGCGAATGAATAAATAGATCTATTGGGACTAATTATCTCTATCCGGGTGAGTAGCGCTCACTACCCACGGGGCGCCTGATAAACGGATATATGTCATGTCGTACTGGTTAGGTTGTCTTTGGTCGAACACCTGGAAGGGCAAACAAATACCTGTAGCAATGTAGATGGTATCTTGCGTAATTAGCTTCAGTGTCATGAGCTTAGTGCAACGTAAATACTTTTTGTGTGAAGTTGTATCTGTTATAACTGTCGCATACGTTTTGATATCTTGTGGTCAACAGTTTGAACTAAACCTATGAAGTCACTCAACTTTATGTTGACGTTTTAAGCATGCTTTTCTCAGGTGCTTAGCATGGATGTTGTTGCTTGACTTATGTGAAGACTATTTGCCTGTACCGGTTTACCAGAGATTTATCTATGTCTTTAAATACCGTTGTTGAACTTATTTAAGCTTCCGCATTTTAACTTTGAATCTTTTAAATATAATCGATGTAAAACTTATTATTATTATTTTTAAACTTTGCAACGGTGTTTATTTTTCAAAACGTACCCTTAGAGGTCGTTCTTTATGCTTTGTACTTGAGATGCTTAATAAAGTCACGCCTCCGGACACATATTTCGTCTAGGCCCCGTCTAGGGGTGTGACAGATTGGTATCAGAGCCAGGTTATAGAGAACCAGGTAGTATAAACTAGGTCTGGACTATAACCAGTATGTGATCCTACGTGATTATGTGCCTTACGTGACCTTACATAGTACGTATACATAACTAAGTACTACGTAAATAATATATACGTATTAAATACTAAGTATATCTAATATTTCTAAGTATTTCTTATTTCATCCTATCATGACGTGCTCGATGACTCATTCATTCATTCATTTTGCATTCATCCAGTTACCCATTCACCCATTCATATTTTTGCATCATGCATGGTTGATATAAAGATGATTTATATGAACTTTGCTTGTGCAGGTTATGGCTATTTCAGTTATCTCGATTTCTTCGGATTCATCTGAGGATAGCGTGGGGACACCTGCTGGACGAGTGATCTTGTTCGGTACTATCCCTACTACTATTCCTGACACCACACCAGTGATTACTCCACCCGCTACTCAGACTGACACACCAGTGATACCCACAGAGACACCTATCATAGCACCTACTATACCACCATCCCCAGACTATACACCAGCTTCTCCTGATTACTCACCTGCATCTGATTCAGAGTCTGATCCATCTTTTGATTTTATTTTTGATTTTATATATCCTTTTCTGGTTTTATATCTTTGTATTTTGTTTTTGTAAACAGTTTATCAAAAATAAAAAATCTTTTTGGGTTTTTGTTTAAACTATTTTACATATTATACAAGGATATGAATTAGTAATAAAAATTACTCTTCGTCTGAATCCGCAAGACTTTTCAGCTTTTCCGGCATTATGCTTTACATGCCTAGGCGGTTAAAGAGAAATTTTTAAGCCGTTCTGTTATGGATCAGTAAAAGTGTCGATTATGATACTTTAAGTGGTTTTATTATTTATGTAATGTTTAGGTTTATTTTATGAAGTACAAATAGTATTGTAATAAGGATATGTAAGCTTTAAGTGAAAATTAGCTTACATTCCAAACTCTAGGGACTAATTAGCAATTAGTGATAAATAAAGGAAAGATTATCATACTCCTATAAATACCCATTCTAATCAACATTAAAAGGTTAAGGCTTGTAACAAACTCACTTTCCCTCATATTTCTCTTTTCTTTATAGAATTTGAAAATTATGAAAATACTTGCCTTCCTCTCTTACTCTTTGAAGCCTAACCGATATCTAGTGTGGATTCAATATTAAGTTGACCTAACAAGTGGGATTCATACCATTAGAGTTTAGAGTGATATACCTAGTGTTTTTTGTGTGTTTTTTTATGATGACGTGAGCGATTTCGATAGGAGTGTGGATTTTCGACATCATATTTTAGATTTCTATCATTCTCGATGGATCATGTGATGAAGACGTGAGGTATTTCAAGAATTTTGTGGATTTTCGGTATCATATCTTCGAGATTACTTAATTTCGACATATTCATTCGAAGAAGATCTGAGGTGATCTTGAGTATTCGAAAATCTTGATAGGTTTGACTTGTTTCTCATTATTTTTTGATCAATATTGGTAATAGATACCACAAATTTTGGTTCTATCGAAATTTTGTGTGTTTAGGATTTTTTTTATCATTTTTTTTCGATAATGATATATTGATTTTGTAATAGATTGACTTCTATGGTTCTATGCGATTGAAGCTACTATAGGAATCCAAATTTCGATATCTCTAAAGGATTATCATTTTTGGTTCTATCAGATTTGAGAAGAAAAGGCATTTCTCACAATTTTAGTTTTATCGTAATTGTGGTGAAAAAGGAAGGTTAATTTTTGACAAATTCTGTTTAAGTCGAAAATGTGCATTTATGTAGAATTGAAAATGAATCTCACAGTCATCTCTTTTTCGATATCTCTAAAGGATTCTGTTTTGGTTCTACCTGATTTACCTTGTCATTTATGTAGAATTGAAAATGAATCTCACAGTCATACTTTTTCGGCCGTACTCTAAAAATTGAGGAAAGACTAAAGCCCTATGGAAATGATGGATAATCTATCTAATATCTGGGCTAGTGTTATATCTGGTATTGTGAATAGACCTACTAGCAATAAAGTTTGGAGTGTAATTCAGAGGTTAGTTTTTGGAGCTTCAATTTATTTTCTATGGCAAAAAAGAAACTATAGGATTTACCAACAAGTGGAAAGAACTGTGGACCTCTTATTTGATCAGGTTGTTAATACTATTAGGTTTAAAATTAGGGGTTTGGTTCTTAAGAAGACACCTGATGTGGTTAAGGCATCTGAAATATCAGACTTTCCCATTGATAGAAGGGATTATTATAGGGATATGGTTAAGGATTTGTTAAGTGATAATATAATTGATAATTAATTAATCTTATAAGGGGGATGGTTTGTGTAGCCTAGCCTGGTCTCATGGGGGGACTGGTTAATGGGTGTTATTAAAGGTTCATATTATAATGGTATGTTTGAAGAATGTATAGTTTGCACTATAAAAAGTAAGTATAACTTTAGTAAATATTAAGAGGTTTGATTGGGTGGGTAAGGTTTTAAAATGGATGCCGATAGGATTTATGAATGTTACTTGTAGGGTTCCCTTGTGTCATCATTAGTGATGCCTGAAAGAAGTGGACTGCTATTTAGTGGCATAAGGATTGCTTTTGGTACTTTTTGATCCTAAGAGTTACCTTGTTCTTGGTATTTAGAAGTGACTTTAGCATGTTTTATAATTTGTGTGTTAAGTCAGTTAACGGATATGGACAACAGGTTTGTTCTCTTTTGATGAACATGACCAAAATCCTGTCTAACTGAATCTGTCAAAGGTGATTGATCAGATGGTGGTTAGAAACTCAGTGGGGTAGTGATCAAAGTATGATATTTGTTATGTATATGTTTGAGCCTCAGTAGGGTATTTGCAGATTTAGGATGGTATATAAACAGATGGCCTGTACTGGTTTAAATGAATGTGTTTGTTGGAATATCCCTAGTGCTACACTTGGTGATGACCTGAAATATTTGGTCACTAAGTTGTGGTATAAGGTTTACATGCTTCAAACATTTATATTTCCGAGGGTTTCCGTTTTGTATTGTCTAGTTCAAGCTCAGGTCGATAGTCATTTTAGTACCTAAATTGAATAAAATATGTGCTCAGGTTCAGATTGAGGATAAGCATAAGAGAGTGTGCAGGTTTGTCAGTATTCGGTATGGTTATGTGACAAGTTGTTCATGATTTGGGTTTTAAGGGAGTGTGTACTCTTTTTCCCTATTCCATGTTTTTCCCCCAGTAGGTATACATGTAGGGTTTTTTAACGAGACAAACTCTCTTAAAAATGCTCTTTGTGGTACTTCCCTTATAGTTGAAAGAATTATGGAAAACAAGATTGATGTCATTATGCTTTTGCTTTGAATGCATAATGATCATCTTTTGGATTTGTGGTTGATGTTCATATGAGTCATCTATATGTTTAGGTATTTAAGTGTTAACTTCTGTTTATAGTCATTATATGGTGGATGTTCAAGGTTTACTGATTGATCTCAGTAAGATTTTGATGATCAGTATGTTGATTTTTCTAGGTTATTTAAGTCTTTAGTTTTGCATTTTCATTTGTAATTGAGCTTAGGTTTGTCCAATGCCAATGATTTCAGTCATTGTATTTGAGCTAAGGCATGTTAGTTAGGATTGTCCTAATAGCTTTTGGTTATCCTTTGGCTTTGTTCGTAACTCTTTGGCTTTTAGCCATTTTCTTAATAAATTTACCTTTTAGAAAAAAAAATTTGTGAAAAGAACATTTTCGAACAATATTAAAAACGAACTCATTTCTTCAGAAATTAATATCCTTACGGTTCTATCTTAATCGATACTTCAATTTTTGTTGAAAATACTTCAGAAAAAAGAGAATATTGAAATTTAGGAGGTTATTAAAATTTAATAGAAACACAGAATTGAGATATTGAAATTCAGTAATAAGTGCTATCCAAGAAATTTTGATAAGTGTTTTCCGAGAAATGTGTCCAAGTGTTGTTCGAGATATCAGTTCACCGAGATCTGACTTTGTCGATATCAGATAATATTAGGTTTGTGAATTTTGACAAGTGTTATCGGAATTGATCTTGTTGTGATTCGATGACAAACTTCTCATCGTAATTGGCTCAGGAATTGATTGTTCATCAAAATTTGTGAAATTCGACATTGTAACCATTTTTTATCGAAATTGTAAATTTCGATATCATCCGAATTTCGACACGTGTTAAATTTCGATACGTGCTGTTAGAATTTCGATATTTTGAAATAGATTTTGATAGCAATCCAAGGCATTATTCCACACGCAAGAGAATGAAAAAAGCCATTCTTCTTAACCGTAGTTCATTCATTTTAAAGTCACCGGTAGAACTCTTTTTCGTCTACAAAGATCCGTTTATTGAGTTACAAAACATGTCAATTTCAACTACACATCAACAATCACTTGTCAATGCTGGATCTGAGACTCGTCCCTCAATGCTTGAAAGGTGAAGTTACATACCATTGTCAAGTCGATTCAGACGACATCTTAACCGAAAGAGGGAGACACGAAAGTTCCTTAACAATTCAATTGATATTGGTCTATATGTGTTCAAGGAGATTAAACCAATTGAAAATGAAGACCCAAGACCTGAAACTAAAGATGATCTTACGGGTGATAATTTGAAACAATTTGAGGCTGATACGAAGCGATGAACTTAATTCTTATCTCCATACTAAATGATATCTACAATTCAGTTGATTCATGTCAAACAGCACATGAAATGTGGCTTAGGGTTAAACACCTAATGCGAGGAATGGTGTTGAATCAGGTTGACAAGGAAACACGGTTTAATAATGAGTTTGATCAGTTCATTGCTGAACCTGTAGAATCACTTGTGTCAGTATATAATCGCTTTGCTCACCTGATTACCTCCAACAATATGAGAAGATTTTCATTGCTTCTAGAGCGAAAAAGTTAGAAAAAACTCATGATCCTCTTAGCATATATACATTCATACCTCTTCTCGATCTTCACCTGCTTACTATGTTTACAACCACAACCTCCATCTATGCAGGCGAGATGATGAGTGTGACAACGTGACTTGAGCAGTAAGTCAAACCGTTAAAGTTGATTAAAGTATTTATATGTGTTATGGTTGTGTGCTTATGTGATCTTATATGAGTATTTAATATCAATCTGTGATGCGTGTTCAATTTCTATTATGATTGAGTTTGGTGGTTTTGGTGGCTATTTTATTTCGTTACCAACATATGTACGATGAAATGATAGCATGAATTTATGCGTATCGTGTTATTTATAAGTGTTTGTGAAGAAACAGAAAATGAATGATTTAGCCAATTCATTTCGAATATAATAAATGATTTTGAATGTAGCGGCATTTGAGCATTAGTACATTTGAGTATTAGAGCGTTCGAGAATTTATCGGATTGAGTGGACTCGTTATCTCGGTTGAGGATTACTACGTATATTAAGGTTCTTATGAATTTAATTAGGTTTTGTAATAAATAAATATAGCTATGGAAATATTCAATAATAGTTGTAAGGTGTTTTTATTTAAGTTATGTATTTATTTATTAAGGGTTTTAAGTAAATATGTAATAAATATAGTTTTTATAAAAAAAATATATATAATTAACATATATATAGTATATATATAAATAATATATATATATACTTGAAATTTATAAGAAAATAACAAAAATTTTAATTAAAAAGGAGTTTTGTTTGGGATCGACATATCCAAAAAAGAAGGGACGAAAAAACCCAATCCTACTAGAAGTCCAACAATGTTTTTTATAAAAGAAATTTAATCAGTATTTTTCCTCCTTTGTTTTCTCTATTTGTCTACCTATTCCCAGAAGCTCTAGCACCATTGTGATTTTTCAAGCTCTCAAGAAATCAAGGTTTGATCTTTTGTTAAAATAACGTTAGTTTTAATTTTTATACTCCTAATCACACAAATGTTTTTAATCATTGTTTTAATTATGTAACAATTGAATTGATGGATTAGGGTTTTATAAAAGTTCTGTAATTAATATGTTATAATCATCAAAAATCGTTTTAGCGATAATAATTAGGGTTTTGGGTAAGTTAATTAGGGTTAATTGTGCTAAATTCGGAATAGAAATCTGGGCAGAATTTTAAGTCATCTTGCGAGAGCCATAACTCGGTCATACGGATAGCTTTTATTGATTTTCTTGAGCCTAAAATTAACTACAGAGAATCTAATTTCCAACCCCATTGGTTTCATGAATTAAAAGTGAGTGAAAGTCAGTCAAAATAATTTTACAAGATTCATTGTCAAATCTGAGTTTTTGGGTACGGGTCAGATTTGGGTCAGAATTAGAGAGGTAAAACCCCTATTTAAAATTCGAATTAAGGTTAGCCAAAACACAGAAGTCAATTTCTATATGTCTATTAACTTCACACAAAAATCTAGCTTCTGATTAGTTGTCTAGGTATGGTTAACAAGGTCAAACATTTTAGTGCGCGTTTAGATCTGAATCTGGGTACTTTTGAGTTGGGAATTTATTTGAGGTATTTGCACATGTGTAGCTTTTGGGGAATATGAGGTAGTTATTAAACACAAGTGTACATAGGTGATTTATTTGAGAATTTATTAGGTTTGGCAGATAAGGGTTGAAAGTTAGAAAAGTGACACTAAAATTCTGCGTTTTCAGGTAAAATGTAGTTAAGTAGACTTATGAGTAAATGAGAGGGTTAAAGTTGGGCATGGTGTCGGGGTGACCCATGGAGGTATGTACACCCCTTAGACATCCATCATATGATTGTTACATAGACTTAAGCATTTGGCTTAGTCGCGTGTAACACGTTTATATTGTATTGTGTAGTTTTGTGCTAGGAAATTTAGGAAGCTGCATTGAGCATCAGGTGAGTTTCATAGTCCCTATTTTTACATTGTTTTTAAATTGGGATGGAAATGATGCAAATGGTTTTGAAATATTTTAATTGTTGTGATTATGTGGTTTAGTTGATGCATGGACATTTATGTGGCTATTATATGATATGTGCTAAATGTTTTTGTGTTGTTGGATCGAAGGGTAACGTTCCTACCCATGTTGTGTGATTTGGATCAGAGGGTAACGTTCCTACCCATTATTGTGTGATTCTGATCGGAGGGTAAAGTTTCTACCCATTACTGTGTGATTCCGATCGGAGGGTACCTAATTCAGTATGATATTTTGGTGTGACTTGGATCATGGGACACTTCGTCATGATTGTGGTTGCTTTGTACGTATGCATGTTAGCCTGTATAATAGCTAGCTTAACTGTCCTGCCATGTTCTATTTTATTAATCACAGTAATTGATTGAAAGTTTAAATTGTGTGTCGTAAACCTATGACTCTCACCAACCGTTGTGTTGACGTTTTTAAGCATCATTTTCATGTGAGCATCATGAGGACCTTGAGAATAAGAGGAGTGGCTAGAGAGACCATAGGCTGCTTGCGGAGTTTAATCTCCTAGTTTATTTCATGCATGAATGAATATTGAATGTTGTTGATTTGATCTGCTTAGGTTTATTTTGGATGTTTTGCATGTCTTGGTAGTGACGTGAACCCCCTTTGCTTCAATACAAGACGCCAATTATCTTTTATGTTTGTTTGGGTATTTTCATGATACTTTGTGTCTATACATTGTTTACTTTATGCATTGTAGTTCTCTATATAGACGCCATTGTGTTGTGATGATATCCATTCTCGTTACGCCTCGCACAACATATCCCACTTCGAGCCTTAAAAAGGCCGATTCCTCTTCAACTTCTCAATGAAAATACATTTCTCACTGGCCTTCACCTCTATCTTCCTCGTCAGGGCCTCCAACTGTCGCAGCCTCTCATCGTCTTTCGCTTGAGTCTCTTTTAGAAATTCAGATGTCTTTTGCGTCGCAACCACCCACCCGGGGACAACATCAAGCTCTTTAATTCCTCACACAACTTATTGATTACCC
>BQNB010074969.1:12110-27061 GCA_026074375.1 Tanacetum coccineum | reverse complement strand
TTCTTTAATGTTTAATCTTTTGTGCTATTGATCTTGTGATTAATCAATGGAATGATCTAGGGATCCTACATAATTATTTACACGAATACACGTTGGTTAAATCGTCCTCCAAGAATCATCTAATGAAAACTTCCTAGGATCTTCCAAGCTTCTTTTCATCAAATATAACCTGTAATCAAAGACAAAGACAACTACACTAAGCGTAAAATCGGGATTAATATACATACAATAAGAGTTTAGGGTTTTGACTCTATTAAAACAGTAAAGATAGGATGAGAGAATTGTGAAACTCATGGTTTTGCAGGTTTATAAAAGAATTTAAACTTTCTAAGTGTTGTACAAGTTATACTTTCAAAAATACTTAAAATTTTTGAGTTTTCCTGTAACTAGGCATTTGACACCGTCAGGAATAGCCTGACCCAGTCACAAGTATCGTGGTGACGGCATCGCGTGTAAATCGTGATGCCGTCTCCACACTCTGTGAAAACTCATTTTTTGTTTTTGATGAAAAATTTCCTGCACTCATTCTTATAAGTTATTTTCCTGTATAAAATGCTGCATAACAACCTGAGATTTAACAATTCAATCATATGACTTGAAACTAACACGGATTAATATAAATAATTTATTTTAAATGTTTGAATTTGGTTCTAAAAACTGGATATTTCCCCTACACTTATTTTGTTGCAAAATACCTTTGATTGCAAATTAGACGTAGTTACAAACAAACAAAGCATGATTACAAAATAATTCAAACATAATAAAACAAACAATAAAGAATTAAAACACAAGACACTCCTAATATGCGATAAAATAAATATTGGGTTGCCTCCTAAAAAGCGTTTTTCTTTATTTACGAGTCTTGTAGCTAGACTCTAAGTCACACATCCTTACGTGACTTCTTTGTCTCCCATCATCTCTTTTTCTAATCTCATCAAATGCCTAATTCCTCTCCTATCACCTCCGTCTTGCTTGTACTCATCTCCAATGAGTAAGCTTTGATAGTAGTGCTTATTTCCATGGCTAAAGTTTTCTTCATAGGCGGACGAGGGTATGAAATCGGTGCTCAAACCCATAAGTAGTGCTTGCTTAAATATCTCTATGGTGTGAGGCATTTTAAATGGAATATGATCCTTTCCTTATCTCTTTCAAACACGACCGTTCCCTCCTCTTTATTATAAACTAGCCCGGTTTCTTCCTTAAACGGCTTTTCGAACACCCCTGATCCAAGGTAATGATCAATGACACTAGTCGTATCTTCGAGCACCATGAAGTCACATTTGTAAGTGAAGTTCCCAAAGAAAACTTTTAGTCTCTTAACTCTCCCTACGAAGTTGCAGTTCTTCTTAGGGTTTGAAAGGTAATTCCGTCCTTGGTTCCAACCTATTACTCATGATCCAATTATAATGAAGCCTAGACATTATGTTGATTGGTGATTCTAAATCTAAATATGCTTGATCTTTATTGAATTGACCAATCATGCATGAGAACTTCACATTATTCATGTTCTCGGTTATGATCTTGGCCTTCACCCATGGGGGCCGAGGATTTTTCAAAAGCCACTTATGATACCTTAACTCTTTCATAGTGGGAAAGGTGTCTAAGTGTTTCGGGCCATCTTCCACTTCTTCTTCGGTCTCTCCTTCAGTTTCCTCCTCGACTTCCTTTTTGCTTTCAACTTCTTCATTAGTTTCATTTGCATTTTCACAGTTTGTGTACTTAGTTTTGCTGGGCTCAACACTACCTTCTTCCCAAGCTTCATTCTCCTTGTTTAGAATAACGATTGAATTAACGAAGTGAACACGTTTTGGAGATGAGGGATTTTTGTTTTGTTCAATTATGGATGATTGAGATAGATACTTTGGGGAGAGTAACTTTGATGGGCTTTTGATTCCCTTGCTTCGAAGCTCTTCTTTAGTATGGTAGTCAGTAGATTCACATGCTTAGAAGATTTAACAAATTATACTTTAGCAATACTAGGTTTTCTCTGTCTAGACTTAGACTCAGTCTCATTCTCATTTTCACTATCAGATACCCAGTCTTCAATAAGTGGTTCACTAACAAACTTAGGTTTTGACACACTAGTCTTAACTTTACTAGTTGCAACTGCAGGCACACTAGTTACTGACTCACTAAAAACATATTCATCCTTATCAGCAAGTACCAAATCGGATTTAGGGGGTATGAAATTCCCAGTATAGAGAGGGGGAACATCATGATACCCTTCACCTGTTTTGTACTTATCATTCACCTGACTATCAACCACTAGACTATCAAACACTTGACTATCATACCTCACACCAGTCTTGAACTTATCACTTACTTGAATCTCTAATAGTTTGCTTAGATTCTTAGATGCATTTTCAAACTTTTCTAAGGTAAGTTTTAAAACATCTCTTTCTTTTTCAGATTTTTCAAATTTCTTTCTAAGCTCTATTAGAGCATTATCTCTCAACATAACATCAAGTTTTAAAATCTTTATGTCCTCTTCAAAAACAGCCTCATTCTTTTTATACACATCTAGTCTAGCCTCTACAGATTCTAGACCTGCTTTATAAGCTCCTACATTTAATTAAGATTTATTAAAATCTTTTGTCAGATTATCATAATGTTCTTTAAGAGTTTCATAAGATTTTAAACATGCTATAGAATAAGTTGATATCTTAGAATATGTGCTTGAAGAACTTGAAGATGTATAGGCCATAAGTGCAAAATTTGTAGGTCATTCTTCAGCCTGGTCACTCAAATCATAGCCAAAGCCATCACATTAAGATACTAAAGCATTTGAAGTAGTTTCCTCAACTGTCACAATCCTTTTTGTTGTCTCCCTGTTTTTGTTGTCTTGATACTTAGGAGCCCTACATTCCCTAGTAAAATGACCTCTTCTGTGGCAATTATAGCACTCCACTTTTGTCTTGTCAAAGCCAATGGTATCAGTCCCATTAACACCTAGATTCCTTCATGTCTTCTTGATAAATCTCCTTGCTCTCATTGTCAGCATTGCCATCTGCCACTTCAAGTCTATATCCTCTAAATCATCAGGATTAATTTGCTTTAGGTCTTCATTGTCTAATTGTGAACTGTTAAACTGACTAGAATAGAAGGAGTAGATCACTGCATCACTCAGACTATCAACATTTGGTAAAGTAGAAGCATTAGCCTTGGAGTTAGCAGCAGAAACACCATGAGTAGTCTTAACTGCTTCATTGGTGCTGCCAGTGTTATTGGAAGACACAAAAGCTACGTTTTGTGTGTTTTGGCTTGTGTTAGATGACCCCATGACTTCAGCTTCATAAATCTTGAGATTGTTATACAAGTCATCCATGCTTAGAGTTTCTAGATCTGGTTTGTTTCTCCAAATCAGGGTATGAGTCTTCCACTCAGATGGCAAACTTCTTAATAACTTCAGATTCAAATCATTTTGAGAAATAGTTTCTCTATGAATCTCTAGTTGACTGATAAGCTTTTGCAGCCTATCATAAATCTGATCAAGTCCTTCTGAGCTATTTCCATTAAAGTTCTCATACTGCTGTTTAAGAAGTGTCTTTTGTACTTTACTTGACTCCTTATTACCTACAAACCTCTTCTCTATAGCTTCCATCAGAGACTTGGCATTTTTGTAGGTGTTAAACTTTAGTTGATATTCATTAGGGAGAGACATCAACAATGTACCTCTTGCCTTTAACTCATTCTTCCTTGTTAACTTCACTTCTGCAGTTATAGAAGGATATGTTTGCTCAACACCATCAACAGTTCTCTTTGGTGGAGTTGAGTCACCATTTATTATTACTTCCCAAAGAGCATAATCAGTCATTAAGAAGTACTGTTCAATTCTCATTTTCTAAAGCTCAAATTCACCTGGATTGAGCGCTGGAAGTTTTGCAGCAGCAACCATTGGTGTAGATACTGCCTCCATGTTTTCACAAACAAATAGATCTGATATGTGTAGATTGTTTCTTCTTATTCAAAGTTTCTCAACAAGCTCTGATACCACTTGTTGATCCCACTTGAATAGATCTTGCTTAGCTTGTAAATGGCTTAGTTGTATTGAATAAATCCAAGACAACTATGGTAGAAACTTTGATTGAATATATCAAAGACTATGCAGAATCTAGTTTATGATACTAAGAAGAATAAGTAATAAAACAGTAACAAACAAGATTGTATAATACCAAACTTTCAGCCTCAAAATATTAATACGAACACTCTTGATAGTGTTAGGGTTATACAAAACCTTGAAGCTATATGAAAACGATTTCTAGATGAGATATATGATGAGAGATACTAAACTACATGCCCTAGGGTCTCCGTTTATACACCAAGGAACCCTAATGGGCTTACAACGCGTTTTCTATACATACATATCTTTTCCTAAAATATCTCTTTATCACATAAGCAGTACTAACATATATACTAACAACACTAACTAATAACTAGTAGCAGAAACTCTTCTAGCAGTAGTAACTAATACTAGCAGTAGTAACTTTACAACTAGCAGTAGTAATGACTTAGAATATTTCTTGCAGTCTTCATCAGCAGTAGAAACTATAACCAACAGTTATAACTTGAACCAGCAGTAGTAACAGTTAAGAAGCCTTTTATTCCCAACAGTTCGTAAAGCCTCAATGAGCTATGTTTTAATATGATCTCCAATATTGTCTCCTAGATAGATTATAATCAATTGTGAATGCTTTATGCGGGTTTAGGTTAATCGTGACAAGATTAACTGTAATACAAACCTAGAGTTTAGGGAAAAGTATCACCTAAGCTTAATAATGATATATCACCAATGAAGTAAAACAATCATTGCACTCATAGACAATACCTGCGTTTTATTAGATTAAACTGGCTAATACGTATTCCTTACATTAGGCTCGACCGCTTCTTTATCTTTTGTTTATCAACTTGTGTGTGTTAACTGCCATCATTTAGATTAGGTAAACCCAAAATCATACCAGTCTTTTAGGCTAAACCCCCCTTTTTACGTTAGTTTAGGTTTATATAGATTTAACTAGGATAAATTAGTACTAACTTAGATAACTAAAATATTGATAGATTTAAGTATTAATGCTCACTCTTAGTAATCGACACCCTACTTACCAACAAACCTACAACTGATCGGGTACACTGCCTGTTAGTGTTTGTGTAGGAACCAAACTATATCATTTTCACTTCCTAAATCATACCACACGAACCAGATAAAGAAGAAAAGAGAAGAGGAGTTTAGAGAGAAAGTAGAGAGAGAAAGAGATGGTGGATTACTATGTGTAAACAAGTCTTACAAATGAGCAACCAACCCTTCTCCATTGTGGATAAGGGGTATTTATAGCTCTAGGGTCTTAATGGGACATATAGGCTTTCTGACACGGGCCAAGCTCGGGATTACTTGGGCTTTAGTCCACAACACTTACACAATTAGATTACATAAACGAGCCCGATACCCTTTCTAGCCTATTACAACATAAATATTATAAAGACTAAAGATTCCATGTTCGACTCAATATTTTAAGGCTAATAATCTCCCCCGAAGCAAGGTCTTTGAGATTGTCTTGTCGTTGAGTTCTTGAGTCTTGTTCTTAAACTTTATCTTTGTTATAGGCTTGTTCCTTCATGCTATGTGATCTTTGATATTGAGCCTTTGTCATTGTCTTTAGTTCTGAGATCTTTAAATCTTTTTCTTGTTTGTCTTTATCATCATTACCACCTTGCGATCTTGTGTCTTGACCAACATGCTCATACTTTGCATCATCTAGAAAGCTTGCTAACCATCTCCCTTGATAGTCTTTGTCTTGATAATCTTGATATCTTTAAGGAAGATCTTGAATATCAGAGTTGCGGAAGTCTTTCTCTTTAATTCTTGAGCTTTCTTGATTCTTAAATCTTGATGTTTATAGTATGTCTTTGTAGTTTGAGCATGAGCATGTGGTAATGAATCAGTGTCTGCTAGAATGAGGCTGCAACACCTTCATTTGTACCTGCATTTTAATGTTAGTAATAAACAGTAGTTATGGACGAATATGGCTTTGTCATTTGTCTGAGTATGGTTGCGTTAACCTCTGGTTCCGTGAGGACCGACCTATGATCAGGTAGATTCAATTTAAAAGAATCTCCTTGACAGGGTTTCCAGCGTACATCATAAGATCCTTTAATACAGATGTATTAGATTTACCATGCTTGCTTGTTCTTAATACCGAAACGTCTAAAAGCAAACACCACGGTAAAAGCAAATCAGATAGTTACTATCTTTTTAATTGAGTCATCAATTCATTTACTGGACCAAAATCGATATCTAGTTGACACAAGCTTGATTCATATAGAATCTCGCAAGTCACCTACCACAGTACTATTTGATGATGACATTGGAAGGATTTTCATTCATCACTGTGAATACTAAAGAGTATCACTCTGAATGTTCTGGCAGAATCCTAAGCATAATGTGTAGGACTCTTGTTAACAACTTGCGAACTTAATGATGTTCAACAAGTTTTTTTCATGAAATGTGTCCTAACGAGATTTATTTATTGATCTCTTGGCTCTAGACTCGATTAGTGCGTTTGATTTTAGTGATCGGAGGCTGGAGCAGACTGCCACCTTTTCAATATCAACTAACTCGGAGTGAGAAAGTCAATAGAAGTCATGTGTATCTCTGTGACAAATGAGACAAGTCTCTTTTGAGAGAAACTCGAATGGATAGGAAGGGCTGTGCAGTACATCACTGGGTCTATGATGTCTTGTTTTCAATACTAGAATTCATCTTTGTGAAAACTGATTGCATATGTATTGACCCAGTTTCTGCCTAAATTGTATGGAGGGCTTCTTTTTTTCACCCTTTATCCATACATTTCTTTTTCATTCTTCAACCCCTTCAATGCTTACCAAGACGTCATTACTAACACCTTGTTGTGATTGTTCCAATGTTAACTCATGTCTTAGTCGACATTATTCCCATTTCTCATTCTTCTCCAAATCATACCTAAGGACTGCTATTTCTAACTATGGAGTGTCCTTGGATAGATACCTCCGGTTCTGATTAGATCATAGGACTAATACCTAACCAAACCACCTTATGACTTCAGAATCATCATGAAATTAATAGGTTGTTGGGTATCATATCGTAACCATAAAACCATTGAAAATCAATCAAAGTGTTTGATAGAATATCAAAACGTTTGACACTTTGAGAGTTTCATCTTTTGGAGACCTCCCCCTTCACACGTACATCGATAAACAAAATTGTTTTTGCACATGTAGGTAGAAGTATAAAGCACTTTGAGTCTTTTGATCACTTATTATTATTCTAGATCACATTATAATTACATTTATCCCCTTATTTTAAATACTAATTCACTTAGTCTTTGAAATACCAAGTGATTAAAATTTGTCATGAAAATTCTGTGGGGAGAAAAATGTTACAGCATGGATTATGTGGAACTTTTTCTTCTTGATCCCCTTTAATTTTACATATGTTTGACACCAAGAAAAATGATACCAAGTTGTAAAATGAATATAAAATTAAGGGTGAGACAATGTTGAGCACACAATTTTGAAAGATTATGAAATGTCATTGAGTAATTCTTGAAAAATTGTGCTCAGACACTGGATCATCTTATAACAACCATTATAATGTAATTTATGTCATTATTACTGATTTGTTATTAAGAGACTTTTGATAATGTTTTGAATACATAAGAGTTGTCGTGAGATGATGTATCCAAAATCATTAAAACTTTTTTTTGAAAAACTCCCCCTCAATAATTGACTCATTTATAAAAATGATATCATTTGTTAGAAAATGATTGTCTTTAAAACTTTGTGAGGGATGGAGTGTTGAACACATAATTTTGAAAGATACCATAATTGTTAAATCACTTTTTGTGAAATGTTGTCATGAAAATTCTTGAAAAATTATGTTTAACCTTTTAAAAAACCTCATGTTAGAAAACTTCTCTTCTAACGCCAAGGATAAGCACACTGAAGCGTACACTCTCCTTTGTCATTGGGGTCCGAGTTGCAATATGAGAGCGATTACAAGTCATAAAGAAATTTAGAAATGACATGTTTTGAAACATTTGAACTCTTGCTCCAACTTCATTTAGATACTCGTGACAATACTAATCGTCATTTCTAGTTACGTAAATGTTATCGATTCCAAGAGACATGTCAAGAAGATTCTTTTTGGAATTTTTTGATTTTTTGATTTTGTATTTGCTTTTTGAAATTTTATATTTTTGTATTTGGTTTTATAGGTTTTATATTTTTGTATTTTGCTTTTCTTCAAAAAATATTTACAATTTGATGTTTGATGAAATATCAAGCAGTCTCATTTGCCAAAACCTCTAATTCTGCCAGAGTCAAACATCTCATACCAATTCGTCTGACAAGATACTGAAACCTATCTTCTGGTAAGGCTTTAGTAAACATGTCAGCTAATTGGTATTTAGTTATGACAAAATATAATCCAATTATACCACGTTCAACCTGTTCCTTGATAAAGTGGTATCGAGCATGGATGTGCTTGGAACGGGAGTGCTGTACAGGGTTGCATGAGATTGCTATGGCTGACTAAGAGTCGTAATACAATGGTATTTTGTTGTAGTTAAAGCCATAATCCTTAAGCTGTGTCCTCATCCACATTACTTGAGCACAAATTGCAGATAACGCCACGTACTCTGCTTCTGCTGATGACATTGCAGTGCAGTCCTGCTTCTTTGACATCCAGCTGACTAACTTATCACTTAGGAACTGTTTTCTCTAGAAGTGCTTTTGCGAGTATCAATGCATCCGACATGATCAGCATATGAAAATGCGGTTAGGTCAATGCCAAAATCCTTTGGATACTAGAGTCCCATATTTATGGTACCCTTTAAGTATCTAAAGGTCCTTTTAACCTCTTTGAGGTGCTTTTATGTTGGTCTTGCTTGATAACGTGCACAGTAACATACTACTTGCACTATGTTTGGCCTACTGGAAATCAAATATATGAGTGACCCAATCATACTTTGATATTTTGTTTGGTCAATGGGTGTACCACTAAGTCTGTATCTAGTTTAGGTTTAGTAGCCAATGGTGTACCAAGGCTTTCACATCTTTCCATATCATGCTTTTTGAGTATTTCTAAAGCGTACTTGGCCTGGTTGATAAAGATACCTCATGCCCGCGACTTCTAAATGCAAAATAATCGTAACCAAAAATACAATTTTCATTGGTATGTACACTTTCATTTAATTTAGTCAAGTAACGATATCCAAGAAAGACAAAAAAAATCAAGGCAAAACCGGAAAAAACCGGGGCACAGAAATTGGGACATAGGCTAGAAAAGGCCAAATCAAGTCACAAAGCCAAAAGGTCAAAATCAAACCCCGCAGAAGTCAACAGGGTCAAAGCCCGATAAGCTCGACACACAAAGAAAACTCAATGGGCCCCCTCCGAACACCCAATCTAAATGGCCCACCCGAACACCCACTAATGGGCCAAGGATTAGCCATTATTATAGCTATTGAAGACCAAAATTTAAAAAAAAGGCATCAAAATCCATCTTTTTTAACCACACGGGGTCCCAAACTAAAAGCAAACAGGCCTAACAAGAGCCCAACTCAAACTTGAGGGGCTTAATAACTGCCGAAAGTCCCTTAAAGTTATACACCCAAAGGCGACTTTCAGGTGTAATAAACTTATATAACTTTGTGGCAAAACTGCCAAACTCAAAGTTATCACCACAAGCGACTAAACAAGACTAAACACTTATATAGTTGGAAGGACTACTCTTGCCAAGAACCAAAAACAAGTTACCCTTCCTGATATGTTGCCAAAATACACATATCGCGGATTTAAACCTAAATAGCCCAATTAAGCCCAAAACAGACCAAAAATGGCAAAAATATGCTTGTATTTGTGTTTTGTGTGTGCAGGTACGGATATATCAAAAATCACAAGAAAACAATCAAAAACAGGCAAGCACGGACACGAGAACGGAAGAGTGCACAAAAGCCGGAAGCAAAGCCAAAGAAAAGTCAACCCTCAGTCAAACAGTCAAAGGAAAGTCAAACAGTGGTCAACTACAAAAGACAAAACCCAAAAATATTCCACTTTAGTCCCTCAAGTATCCTAAAGTTACACAATTGGTCCTTGGGCTCTTAATGGGCCATTTCCCTAAAAAAACCCTACCCGGATAACAAAAGCCCATAACAAAAGCCCAATTTACAAAACCATTAACCTTTCAATAAACCACAGGGACCATTCTTGCTTATTTTGAAAGTCAAAATATTACTTGGTCTTTTGATAATCAAAGAGAGGGACTAAAAATGCCATAAGCCCAAAGTTTAAATATTATTTACCCGTTTTCAGTTAAAACAAGCGGGAAAGTATGGCACTATTCACCCATCGTCCCCATCTTTTACCCAGGGTAAATCAAGGGGCAAGTCTCAATCAAGGGTCAAAAAGGATAATTCAAGAACTCGTTAACAAGATGGCAGGGATAGATCAGTCAAATCAAAGGATTTCATTAGCTCACTCTCAAGCTCAAGCCACGTGTGATGAGGAGAAAGCACAAAGGGATGTGGGTTTTACACTAAACGCACTCAGTAAACAAACACAATTGAGTCTCAAACGGATTGCTACGCTGGCAATCCGTGTGAGCTCATTAGTGATCCAACGGTGGACAAGAAGGAATCAATGATTAAAGAATGATCAAGGGATGATGTTGATAGTCGCGTCTAACAGATTAGAGGCCTAGAAGGATCTATGAGTGCCTATAAAAGGGCCTCATTATCACACATTCAGGGAAGTAGTTTTTTTAGTAGCTTTTAGGTTTTAGCTTAATTTTAATTTCTAGCTTATATAATTTCTTTTCAATCTTTGTAATCTCTTTTTAGATAATGTAATCAAGTTTTTCATCAATGAAATTTAGTTTTATTCTTAAATAAATTATCATAAGCTCTTTCAAATTCACTTACAAGATTTTATTTACATATCAAATGTCAAGCTACTATACCTAAAAGCTCTCAACAACTCTCATGAGTCTCTAAGCTCATTATTGAGCTCAATTTGGACCTAATCATACTTAAATTCATTAAACCAGTAATTACTTTTGCAATTTGGATTTGAAAGCTTTTGGAAGGGAGATCAATAATGGAAGGATCTCCAAGGACAATCACTGGCCTATCTATGATAAGCCAGAGCTTGTAGCAAAGCTCTAAAAGCATTCTAGCTTCTGTTAAGCTGAAGCTCAAGTAAGTTTCTCTTTTAAATTCCTTTTGTCTTTAATTTCTAGCATAAATAGTAGTTAAGGTACTTATTAGAATAGATCTGCTTATTTGCTTAAATTAGTTGCTTCTTTGTGCTTATTTATCTTTACTAGTGCTTATTAGTTATATATCTTCATTTGTTTTTGCTTAAATAGATATAGATCATTAGTTTCTTATTTCTGTCATAAAAATTCATAAAAACAAAAAATATTAGTGTAATTTCTTAGATCTTGCATTCTAGCTTAATTCAGTAGTTATATTATGTTATTTAAGTTAGTTATAATCTGTTAATCATCTGGTATTAAGGATTTAATTAGTAGATTTCATTTTAAGAGATTTTTCAAATCTGTCATAAGCTTTAAGGAGTGTTTGGTTTATCTTAGTTTGACTTCATTAAGTCAAAGGTTTTTGTGCAAAACAATTGAGTCAGCTTTGATTTCATTAATTATCATTAGGAAAAGAGATTTCATAAGCTAGTTTTTAAAAATGAGTAAATTAGGGCTTATTTTAGATGTCTCAGCACCAGGGTACTTGTATACCTTTTCTTTGTTAGTGAAAGCTTGATCCAAGCTTTCCTAGGCTTGGACTTGGATTGCTAAGAGTTTATACACTCTATTTGAGTGCCTTTAGTGCAGTAGCAACCACTCTAGTTGCCTGCACTTGTGCTTTGTCCTTTGGTCATTAGCATCAGCAGTGGTAATTAAGTTACCACTGCTGTCATTTGAAGCTCCATTTTAGTTAAGTAATTTTAGGAGTTAGGACTTTAAATTCAAGTTAATACTAGATTAGACATAGCTTAATCTAATTAGAATCTCATTTTTCATTTCCTAGATCATTTACTTGGGTACATTAGTTTTTTAAAAGTCATAAAAAACTCAAAAAGCCAAAAACAGCAGTCTTAGATTCTTAGTTTTTAAATTTTAATTTCTAGCTTGTAGTAATTGCTTTTATGATTTAAATAAGTAGTCTATAAGGTGTTTGTTTAGTTTACAAAAGCTAGGATTCTTAAACTGCTTATTGAGCATTAGAGCTTATTTCAATTTTGTACTTTTCAAGTTAAAACCTGAGTTTACCTCTTTGTTCATCAAATTCAGTTGGCTTAAATTGTTTCTAGTGCAAAAAGCTTTTCAATCCTAGCTTAAGCATATCATAAGGAGTCTAGGACTTCTTTTATTTTTAAGTTTGAGCTTAAAATGAGCTTTTTACAGCTGAATAAGCATAACCAAGGGCAAAGCCCTACCTTCTGATATAGCAGCTTTGATAAGCTGTTTTTGAGCTTATTAGTTAGTTTCAGCTTATGTCCCTTTTATTAAAATAGCTTAATTTTGTGTCCTCTTTAAGCCCTAGTATTCAGTTTTTCATAAAAGTCAAAAAATTTTAAAAAGAGCAAAAAGGGGTTAACCACACTCGAACCCACGACCTCCCTCTCAATAACCATACGTGTTAACCATCATGCTACATTAGCTCATCCAGTACCCTTTCCCCAAGTTTAATACTAGTACCCTTTTTCATTATCTTAACATTTAATAAGCCGTAGCTTAAACAGCTTATTTTGGAGCTTATTTGTTTAGCTGTGTGATTAGTTTTATTTTTCTCGTATTCCTTGTTGCTAGTAGTATTTTTCCTGATTTTTTGAGACTTTTCCCTTGATTAGATTATTTTCTAGGATTTTCCGTAGGTTTAAAAATTGAAAAATCAATAAAAAATAGAAAAAAGTTTTAGAAAAATACAAAAAAATAATTTTTAATTTTATAAAAAATAGCTTTAGGTTTAAATTCAGTAAAATCAAATTAGATTTAAATAGATTTTAATTCATAAAAAATTCAAAAATAATCAAAAAAATATTTTTCTTTTTCCTAAATATTTCTTTTGTCTTATTTTAGGTTTAGAAATTTCGTTTGCATTTTTAGGATTTAATTTTGATTTACTTGCTTATTTGTCGCGTTTTTTATTTGTCTCCTGTTTACTTATTTTATTGCTTAATTGCTTTAAATTGTTCATTTTTACTTGTTGCTCTTATTTGGTAGTTATAAATCATAAAAATTTCTTTGCTTTCATTCAAATCATAATCCGAGCTTAAACGTGGTTTCAATTGCACAAGTCGTTGGGGAAACGACCCGGGTGATCAATTTTACCCGGTTTAATATACATATTATATATTATACTATGTATATTTTTAAGAGTGAATTTTATCAAGGGTAACTTGGTAATTTTCTTAATTACTCTTTGGAATATTATTATAGTATTTTATTTTAATGTGTGGTTAAAAACTACCACAATCAAGCCTCCAGGGTTTGAAGATCCTGACAATCCAAACAAAGTTTACAAGGTGGTGAAAGCACTTTATGGTTTGCATCAAGCTCCAAGAGCCTGGTATGAAACCTTGTCTAAGTACTTATTGGACAATGGGTTTCACAGAGGAAAGATTGATCAGACCTTGTTTATTAAGAAGCAAAAAGGGGATATTTTTCTTGTACATGTCTATGTTAATGACATTATCTTTGGCTCTATAAAAAAGGAGTTGTGTATTGAATTTGAGAAATTGATGCATGACAAATTCCAGATGAGTTCTATGGGAGAACTCACTTTCTTCTTAGGTTTGCAAGTAAAGCAGAAAGAAGATGGAATTTTTATCAGCCAGGATAAATATGTAGCTGACATATTAAGGAAGTTTGGTTTTACATATGTCAAGATAGCTAGCACACCCATGGATATAGAAAATCCTTTACTCAAAGACTTAGATAGTGATGATGTTGTTGTTCATCTCTACAAGTCAATGATTAGATCATTGATGTATCTTACATCATCTAGGCAAGATATTATGTTTGCAGTATGTGCATGTGCCAAATTTCAAGTCACACCCAAAGTTTCACACTCACATGCTATAAAAAGGATTTTTAGGTATCTAAAAGGCCAACCCAAATTAGATCTTTGGTATCCTAGAGATTCCCCCTTTGATCTGGTGGCATATTCAGATAGTGACTATGCTGGAGCTAGTTTAGATAGGAAATCAACAACAGGAGGTTGTTAGTTCCTAAGATGCAGATTGATATCATGGCAGTACAAAAAGCAAATTGCAGTTGCCACCTCCTCTACTGAAGCTAAATATGTGGCTGCTGCTAGTTGCTGTGGACAAGTACTCTGGATTCAGAATCAAATGCTAGATTATGGGTATAATTTTATGCACACCATAATTAATATTGACAATGACAGTACTATATGTATTGTTAAGAATCCTGTTTCTCAAACTAAAACAAAACACATAGAGATTAGATATCATTTTATAAGAGACTGCAATGATAAAAAGTTAATTCAAGTGGTTAAAATACATACAAATAACAATTTTGCAGACTTACTTACAAAAGCTTTAGATGTGGGAAGGTTTCAATACTTGGTTGCAAGTATTGGAATGTTAAACCCTTAAAGTTTTAATCTCTTTGTGTCTTTGTAAAATTTTGTAAAGGTCACTTAGTACTGCTAAGTATAATTAGTACTGTTAGTTATACTTAAGACTGCTTGCTAAAACTGTTAGTTATAATTACTAATGTTTATAAGAAAATGCTTTGGATTGTGTTTGTAGGTCTCAACCCTAGATAGATCTTTTAAGCCTGTGAAGGATATAGAGCACTAATGTAATCAAAAGTAACTCTGTGAGAGACTCTAACAAAACAATCTATTGTTCACGCGGAAAATAAACAATAGTGCTAA
>BQNB010074969.1:0-10447 GCA_026074375.1 Tanacetum coccineum | reverse complement strand
ATGGTCAGGATTAGAGATTGGGGAGCGTCCAAAGGGCTTGAAGCTTCACCTCATTCCTAAAAAAGGAGGCCTTACCTCACAGAGCAATTTATCTAGGATATAGGGTAGAATTAGCTTATTGTATTTAGTTTAAATAATCAATAAAAGTTCAGTTTTCTTATAGTTAATATTCAATTCGTGTTTTAACCTTATTGCACTATGGTTTAAATAAGTTCATTTATAATCTAATAAGCTCAATAAGCTTTCTGAATTACTAATAAGCTAGTGTATACTCAGTTAAGCTTTCAAAGCTTAACTAAGCCTATTAACTCTGAAAAAGCTCTCCCTAAATATACCTCAGCATTAATTAGAAGGGAAGCCATATTTGGAAGGGCTTCCATGACCTTACCAGCTTATCATAGATAAGCTAGAGCTTATTAGATAAGCTCTAAGAGCATATAATCCCTGTTTAAGCAAGGGAAATTGTAAGTTCACTCTTTATTGCTAATTTTAGTTTAATGTTGTTGATTACTAGAACAGCTTATCATTGCTTATTTTATGTTAGATTTTGCCTAATTGTCTTTAATTAGCTAAGTTCTTTATCTGCTAGTCCAAGTTTGAGCTTAAATTCAGGTCTGAGTAGCTTAAAATGGAAAACAACTTTTTAAAGGGGTGTTTGGATCTAACAGTACTAACATAAGTTAGTACTATTGGACCATTTTTGTCACTTAAATCTAAATTCATAAGCTCAAACTTAGCTTCAAAGTTAGTTTAATTTAGTTCTTAAAGGTTTAATTTTAAGTTGTAGGGTCTTAGCAACTATGGTTTAAATCTGCGGTATTTTGGTCTTACATCTTAGCTTATTTGATTAGATCTTGTTAGGGAGCTTATTAGTATCATTTTTGTACTTGTTAGAGTGTTAAAATGCAGTAGCAAGTAGTATTTGAAAGAATGCAATTGATTTTTATCAAATTCATATCTGTCATAAGTTTTTCAAGTTTTTGAAAAGTCAAATTTCAATAGCTAATTTAGATAAGCTCAAATAAGTTTTAAGGTCTGATTTTGGTTCAATAAGCTCTTTGTACATTAAGCTTCATCTGTTTTTAAGTTTTAAGTTTTAACTTTAGCTTTCACTAGCTTAAATCTTAGGCTGAATTAGCCATTTTTATCTTTTGATAAAAATTTGAAAAACTAAAAAAATAGTGTAAACTGCCTGAGCAGCTTTTTCATTCATCTTTTCCTTAGCTTATTTGATTTTCAAAATGCTTTTTGATTGTTGTTTTAGATAGATTTTAGCATGATCTTCAAGGTTTTTCAAGTCATTTAGCCATAAGGATCCATTAAAATGCTTAAAAATAAGCTCAAAAGTGCCTAGTTGGCTGTTTGGTAAACAGTTTTGAGCCAAAGTGCTTGTTTGATTTTCTCAGCTTATGGCTTATTGTTTTTTCTTAAATTTTGTTCAAACTTGCTTATTAGGTTAGTTTTTTAGTGTTTGTAGCTTAATTGGTTTTGGTTTGAGCTTATCCAAGCTTATAAGCTTTTTCAGTCAAGTGTAAAAGTCTAAAACATTTTAAGTCACAACTGTCACTTCTAAAAAGCTTATTTTCTAGCTTAATAATGAGTTTCACAAAAAGTTTCTTTTACAAAAGGTGTTTAGAATAAGCTTTTTAATAAGTTTGTGCAAAAAGTTTTGCAAAATAAAATTGTTAGGGTATAGGGAAGTCAAGGGTGAGCAGGGCTCGAACCCCTGACCTCAATCTTAACCCCAACACTTTATCACACACTCACCACACCACTGCGCCCTTGGGACTTTTACGTCTAAGGGTGCACACAAAATTCATTTAAACCCTTTTTGCAACTCTTTGGTATTAAGCACTTCGAGTGCTTATTTGATTTTTCCAGGCTTATTCGTTTAACCTTATTCTTGGCTTTTAACTTTCCTTTATTCTTTACTTCTTTTTTAACTTTTAGGCTTTTTTTTAGGATTTTTAATTCAAAGTTTAGTATTTTCTTTCATTTTATTAGTTTAAAAACTTTAAAAATCATAAAAAATTAAATAAAAATCAAAAAAATAAAATACTTTTTCTGAAAATTTTCTTTTATTAGTTAGAAGGTTTAGAAATTAAATTTGCGTTCGTAGGGCATAAATTTGTCATACTTGTTTATTAGTCGCGTTTTTACTTTCTCGTTTACGTTTTTAGTTTAATTGTAGTTGCCTTATTTGATTCCGTGCTTTTACTTGCTTTCTTTTGCGTTTTTAGAATTAGTAATCAAAAACAAAAAATCTTGTTATTCAAGCATCAAACAAAATACTTTCGTGAAATTTAAATTCACTTCTCGTCGGGATACGACATCAGGGAGATATAATTTTGTTTATCCTCAAGTAATTTTCTTATCAAACGGGATACTTACTATACTATAATTAGTTTGAGATATTTAGGTTATATATATTTAATTATATATAGACTATTTGGATCGAATCAAATTTTTGGCGCCGCTGTCGGGGAGAGGTGTACGATCTACACGTGGTGTTTGAAGTTAGTGCCTTGAAGATCCTTTCTTTGGAAAGTTTTTTTTCGTACTTATTAAAAATATAAAAATCCAAAAATATTTTCTTTTTATTTTTTATATAAATATATAAAATACCAAAAATATTTTTATTTTTATTTTTATTTTTATAAAAAATCTAAAAAAAATATTCTCCTTTATCCTCTTATTACGTTTAATTCTTATCTTCTTTTCTCTCTTATCCGTTTAATTCACTTTTATACAATTTATTTAAAATTAAACCACTAAAGTTTTATTAATTACCTCATCTTTTTTTCAAGTTTTTATTTTTATAAATTTGGCACATATATTTTTATGTGTTTTTTTTTTCTTTATCAGATTTCTTCACCAAAATAATATCAATTTTAGAAGTATTTAAGCTTTTTAATTAAACATATATTCAAAAATAATAAAAAATTTGAAGCATCATACCTAATAAGGAAAGATTCTTTTTTTTAAATGCAAAAGTCCCCACTTTTCGTTTTCCTTTACTAAGTATAAGATTATATTTGTTATAATAGTCATACACTTGAAATCTTGTGGTCCACATTACTATTTTCATTAAACCTATGAACTCAACAATATTATTGTTGCCGCTTTAAGCATGTTTATCTTAGGTCAATAATTGCATTGGTAAGATGCAAGCTTTTGGAGTCCATGGTCTTGTCATCCGTCAAGGGTCGCATAGCATTAGATTTACACTATCTTATCATTGATTGTATTCAAACTTAAATTTCTTTTCTTAATGCAAACTATGGTAATTTGTCTTTTTAAACTATTTTATTTTAAATTAATCAATGATGTATTTTCTAAAACGACTCATATAGAGGTCGTTCTCTTTGTATCTTGTGTTCTTGTATTATGAGGTCGCGACCCCCGATTACCTTTTCGCTGCGACATTATGGGGGTGCGACAGATTGGTATCTAGATCCAAGGTTATACAGAACTAGGTTGCATCTTTAGGCCTAGACTATAACCATTGCATAAACATTGAATCATAAAACATCATAAACATTCTGCATGTATCATCACCTTATGTATACACTTGCCTTATACATGCCTTATACTTTCCTTTATATAAAATGCTTATAAAAACTGAAATTTGTCACAGCAATATGTCTAGATCCCACATGACCATTTCTTCAGCCTCAGACTACAAGAGCATTGACTCGTCCGCCTCGTACATTATCATGTCGGACATAGAGACCGAGGATATTGCTTCACCGACCACGGTACTCGACTACGCCCTAGCTTCTGATAATGAGACTTAGCCATTCGAGGCTCCGCTATCACCCGATTACGCGCCAGCTTCATATACGGATACTGAGCCACTAGAGGGACCTGCCTTGCCGGACTACACTCTAGGATCAGACATAGAGTCCGAGCCATCCAAGATCAACCCGAAGGAGTCAGAGGAGGACCCCTTGGAGGAGGAACCATCTGAGGAGGATCCTATGGAGGACATGAGCCATTACCGGCTCAGACTGCACCTACACCACCCTTGTCCGACCTGGACAAGAGATCCCCATTCGTCGTCCATACAGAGTACACCCTTACGTGGTACGTATGATGCACACATTGGGGAAGATGGTACATCCACCATATACTCTACCACCAGCCATTGAGGCAGCGATTGCTAAGGAGATCACTACACCACTTCATAAGAGATACAAATCCTCATTTCTATCCTTGCTATCGTCATCACTACCACCATCACCATCATCACCACCATCTGATATGTTACCACCTTGCCAGAGGTTTAGGATGGCATCACCACACCCAGACACTATTGGTGAGGCTACGGGTGAGGCCCTCCTTGCTAGGCTTCACAGGAGGGTAGAGGCCCGTCGTTGGGCACTTGTTCTGGATAGCATCTGTACTTGGAGGTACCAATAGGGTTCACCCAATACGTTCGAGCTGGACGAGAGCTCTTCGGCAGCCCATGTTCCCCCAGTAACTGGTGAGCCTATTCACCACACCATACCTCTACTCGTGGCGAGACTTATTCGTCAAAAGGACTAGATTGAGAGGATTCAAGATCATCTCGAGGATCTTCTATTGAAGAGAGTTGAGTCCATGGATCAGGAGGTTGAGACGCTCTGAGATAGAGTCAAGGCTGCAGAGCAGTGTATTGAGGTCCTACAGGACTCACTCAGGATCGCTCGGGATAGGATACAGTGTTACAGATCCGCGTAAAGGATGCAAAGGCTCGTCTTTAGCATAGCGAGTTCAGTGAGATTACACATCGAGCACGCCTCAGAAGATTGGAGGAGCGACTAGGCAAGTAGACAGTAGACTAGTGTCATTCATAGCTATTTGTATCCTACTAAGTAAGTAGTACTCGCTAGTAGCATTATGTGATGCTTGTACTCTTTTTATTTCTTTGTAAAAATGATGTGCCAAGTGTTAGTACTATTATGTTAGTTATGATTATACTATCCTATGATGTTGTTTACTTTGGCATGGTTATCATCCTCCACCAAACCATAAATCAACTCTACAACAATCACATCATCATCAATTAAACATCCTCATACACTCTAACCACTCTTCTACCTAACTCTTATACCCTAAACTCCACTCATACTATTCCACCCCAACTTCAACACACAAAAACCACAAACAAAAATTTTTTCTCAACAAAATTTCCTCCAACCTCAAAAACCACACTCAATCTCAAAACCAAACTCACCCCTCAACAACTCCCCTCTTTCTCCTAACAAACAATCCCCCAATATCCCATCCTCCCACAATCACACATCATCCTCCATCCCCAACCTCTAATCATAACAAACCCCCCTAACCATCCTCCCCTTCCATCTAACCTTCAAACAAACCAACTCACATCCATAAACTCACCTCCCTCACCAACTACACCAACCCCATCCAACCCATCTCCTCCCCTCTAAAAACCCCCTAAAAACATACCCCCCCTTCCATTCCATTCCACATCCCCAACCAACTTTTACACTCAAATAAAAACACACCACCTCAAACATTCTCATCAACCCCTCTTAACCACCCTCCTTAACCCACCCCCCAATCTTAACAACACCCTTCCTAACACCCCCACCAATCTTCAATCAAAACCACACAATACTCATATTTAACTCCATAACAATATATCCCCCTCATTTATTACATCCTAACCAATACCCATCACCACTCTAATCACCACATCAAATAACATCTCATTTTACATCCAAACACCTCACTAACCCATAAAAACCCTACCCTCACAAAACAACTAAACATTCCCCATCAATCTCTAATCTTTCCATCACACAATAAAACACTCTTTAAAATACATTACAAAACCCACCCAATCCCTCGCCCTCCCCTCACCTTCCACAACAATCCAATCGTTGTTGTGCTAATCTATAATACATAAAATTTAAACATAACCATCACACTTCCCTAACTCCTTATAAATCATTCCAAATCACGAAATCAATCTTCCCCCATTCTTACAATTCTCCAAAACTTAAAATTTTAAAAAAACTCACAATCAACAAACTCCCCCATCACCCTTATTCACTCCACCAATAAACCCAATTTCTCCTATACACTCGACATAACCCTCTTTATAAATTAACCTCAACCCTACACTTCAATACTTAACCTCCTATACCCATAATTCAAAACACTTACCAACAATAAATAACCCCTTTAAACTCCTAAAAATTACCTACTTTAACCTACCCAACAATCCAAAACACCCCCAATCTTCTCATTGATATATAGATAGATAGAGATATATATACCCTGAGTATACTTCTCGCTCTCTCTCGAATTTACTCTCTAGCGTGTCCTATATTGCGTATGTGTCTTCGCGCTCTCTCTCTCTATGATCAGACGCTTCGTGTATGAGATAGAGTAAGTGATACTGCACCACCACACTGTATCATAACACATCTAGAACCATCTCACTGAATCGCGTCGATTAAATCCCCCCCCCACAATACTAGGATGTATCCCACTGTTGAGAGAACAGCTCTTCTATGTGTGCTATCTTTTTGATATTGTGTGATATACGGCTCTGGCTCCTTGTGTGTGTGTGCTGATCTAGAGCGAATACTGCTCGACACACTTTTGTCTAGAGCGTTGTGACTATATATTATTGAGCAGGTGTAATAAGCTTTAGTGCTTCTAAGCAACAATATCGCTCCTATTGACATTACCAGAACGAATTATAGGCAAGGTTCTTTAAGAGATATTGTAATATAATGGAGGAGAGCACCTTGTCTCTGAGAGAAATATCCGGGAATATTAGCGTTGATCAAAGTAGAGCCGTAGTGCAAATTAGTGTATCGGACACTCTTGGTTCTTAAGTATCTGTGTTATTGGCTAAAGCGAGATTGCCTGAGGCGAGAATGTTGCATGTGCGTGAGAGGTTTGGCTCCGTCGTCAAGAATTAGGCGAGATGTTATAAGTGTTGTGGATAGAGTGAAGGTCAGTTGTGGGTGGGACTGACGTGTGTGTGATGGTTGGAAGTGACAGAGGTCTTGAAGATTCCTACCTTATACCTATTAGTGGGGATTTTTTTTTTTAAAATTATAAAAACAAAGTTGTTGTCAAGTAAAAATAAGAATCTTTTACGAATAAGAAATGATTTTCAAAAAAGCCCTAGTATTAAGCTTGTAAAACAGATGGATAAACATGCAGGACAATACTGAACTACTTATTTTTGGTTTTTTAGAAAACTTTATAAGCTACAAAATTAAATAAGCTGATGGCAAAGAATTATAAGCTAATTTCCTACCTAACCCTACCATAATAAACTGAAAATGATAGAAATAAGCACTAGATTATAGCCATGTAAGCAAAAAATACAATAAGCTCTTAATTAATAATTATACCAAACAGCCCTCAAGGATCTTTAAGCTTATTTTTTCTATTTTTAATAAAGCTATCTGGATCCTTATGGGGATACTGACCTTAAGCAGGATTAAATAGACTGCGGAGATAGAATCTAGTTGTTATATTTCTGAATTTATTCTAGTTTATTAGATGTTTAGGTATATGGCGGTATCTATGTATTTAAATTCAATAAGATAAGCGGGAGAATCTTGCGGCCGACCATTTATCTAGACTAGAAAATCCTCATGAAGGTAATCTCGAGAAAAAGGAAATTAATGAAACTTTTCCTCTCGAGACCCTTGGAATAATATCTTCTCATAATGATTCATGGTACTCATGGTTTGTCCGACATTGCAATGATTACCATGCGGGGAATTTAGTTGTTAAGGGATGTCGTCCACAACAAAAGAAAAAGTTTTTAAAGATGTAAGACTTATTTTTGGTCGACCTATTTTGAAGATTTATGCGGATCAAGTGATTAGACGGTGTGTTCACGGACAAGAAGCTATCGAAATCTTCACGGCTTGCCATAATGGACCCATTGGGGGACATCATGGTGCCAACTTTAAACGTAAAAAGTCTTTGATGCGGTTTTATTTTGGCCTATATTTACTACGCTGCCCAATGCCTTTGGTCAGCTGGGTGACGCTTGTCAACGTCAAGGCAAAATCCCACAACATGATGAAATGCCTCAAAATGCTATTCAAGTTTGCGAGATCTTTGACATGCGGGGCATCGATTTCATGGGACCATTCCCGTCTTTCACGATGGGAATACAAGTACCATACTAGTAGCGTCGGATATTTATCCAAAAAAAAAAAAAAAATAAAAATGGGTTGAAGCAAAAGCGCTCCCCACTAACGATGCCCGAGTTGTTGTAAAAATTTTGAAATCCCGATTTGGAACTCCACGTGCTATAATCAGTGATCGTGGTACCTATTTTTCTAATGATCATTTTGCTAAAGTTATGCTTAAATATGGAGCTACTCATCGTCTCTCTACCGCGTATCACCCACAAACAAGTAGGCAAGTGGAGGTTTCAAATCGTGGCTTGAAACGAAATTTAGAGAGGACTGTAGGTGAAAACCGTGCTTCTTGGTCCGATAAGCTAGATGATGCACTATAGGCTTTCCGTACCGCTTTCAAAACACCCATCGGGTGCACTCCATATAAGCTTCATGAGGAAAAGCTGCTATCTTCCTATCGAGCTAGTGCTCAAGGCTATTGGGCCTTATCAAAACATTGTTAATTTTGACCTTAAGACTGCGGGTGATCACCGAAAAGTTTAAATGAATGAATTAAACAAACTTCGTTGGATCGCTACGAGAATTCTTTGAAAATCAAGAGAAGAACGGAAGAAGTTCATGATCTCAAGATCAAAACCGCATCTTCAATGTTGGTGATCGAGTCCTCCTCTTTAATTCTCGATTAAAGATTTTCTCGGGAAAGCTGAAAACTCGTTAGACCGGATCGTTCACCATTGCCCAATTTTTCCCTTATGGCACCGTTGAGTTATGAGTTATTCTTCTACTAACGGGCAAATTAAGGTAACGGGTCACCAGACTTAAGCACTATTTTGGAGGGGACATACCACTAATGGTTGTCCCGGATCTCTAAAGTTTCCCCATGGACAAATAAATTCGGGAAAGAGTCAAGCTTAGTGACTCATTAAAAAACAAGCTCTTCGTGGGTGGCAACCCATGCTTATCCTTAGTAGTAGTATATTTATTAATAAGTGTGATGTGAGGAGGCTCGCCTCTTCCTTTCTCGTGTTTCGTGTTTTGTGGTTTATGTCCAGGATTGCCCCAGATTATGAAGACTCTCGTACTCCTGGTTTTGTCTGTCGTCCACTCGATCTTCAATCCTTTGCATGCTTATATGGGATCGATATCCCGATGATTTATTGATTTACGTTTATTCTATTAAGCATACTTAAATAAAGGCTTTAGATTGCGTAGAAGAAACCCCTTAATATTTTGGTTTATGTCTTAATGTTAGCTTATGAGGGTGACGTTACATTGAGACAATGTGTAGTTTGTAGGGGGGGGGGGGGGGGGATCTTTTGATTCGATCTTGCTTGCATTTGTCTTGTCTTCACGTAACCCTGTTTTTCTACCAAAAATATGCCGAAATTTAAAAATTTTCAAAAAGAGAATAAGTGTGTTGACACATAGTTTTGTCTTTTTAGGAATAAATTTTGACTTGTCGTGCATTTGCGCTTAGGCTTGCCCCTTAAACTTATTTTAAATTTAAGCTTGTGCTAGTCTTTTATACAAGGTTTTTAAAACGCGAATTTAGTTGAAAAAGCAAGAGTATTTGCAGCTTCCATGTTAGACTTTTAAAAATATGCAAAGCTTGTTTGCAAAGCTTGTTTTATTAGACTAAGCATTTGCGGATCTTTTTATTAAATATTTTAAATTTGCAAAGAACGAGAAATGATAGAGTTTTATATAAGTTAGATGCTAAGCGTGGAGTAGTTGGATCTCTTTAGAGATCATAGAGGTTAATTGTGGCTTTTTGCTCCTATCAGCTTAATAAACTTTATATAATTGTTGAATAAATAAAGTTACTTTAGGTTTTTGTGATTCTGAGTTTAAATCACTTCGTAGAGATTCCTTCTGGTGAAATTAAGGTACACATCGAGGTTTTGTCAGTGTTGTAGGGAAATAGGCTACCGATTTTTGACGGCTCGCTACCGTTGTTTAGGTAGTTAAAAGACCACAGGACTTGAAATTTGGCTATAATAATAATTATGTAATAAACCGAAGCCGAAATAAGACCACTACCTCTTGCCGGCTCACAATCGATGTTGCAGCCTTCAAAAAGGTCGAGGATCACCGAGGTCGAAATAAGACTCCTGGACCATGGTCGGCTCGCATACCGATATGACAGTTGTTTAAAGGACCAAGGTTTAATAATGTTGCAATAATAACAATAATAATAATAAAGTAAAATTTCGACTCCGGGGTTATCTAAATAAAGCCTTCGTCTCTGGACTCGTAGTTGAGTTATTTCGGATGAATTAAAAAGGATAACCCCTAAATCATGCAAAATTAAAACC
>BQNB010074968.1:0-31619 GCA_026074375.1 Tanacetum coccineum | reverse complement strand
AGACCCCGCGACACACGTGATAACACTTCTCAAAATGTGCGTCGTCACTTTGCTCGAATGGGTCAAGCCCAACTTGTGCAACTAGTTCATGCCTAACAAAAACTTTTGGCCTAATATGGTTTAAAAAATAATATAACATAGGCCCAAAGACTGTTACATGCCTAGCAACAACATTTTCACTCTGACTGGCAAAATAATCACCCTCAACGCCCTCGGCTTTGGCCCAATACAAGCACCTCATGCCCAACTCTCGACCACTGGTCACAGGCCTAACAACCCGCATCTTTGGCCCAACAACAGGTTTCACAATATAGTATGGGTTCATTTTCGGGTTACAATGGTCAAGAAACACTTCTCCCGCAAGCATTTAAAACCTTGACTCTTCAAGATTTCAAAGACGTCTGGTGGAACTTGGACACAAGTGCCTATTCACATTTAAATTATAATGCAAATAATCTTAGTAATATTTATAATAATAGTATTTATCTGCATGTCTTTGTTGGTAATGGTAATTCCATTCCATTTACCAATACGGGCCATAACTTGTTGTATAACCCTCATCGTCATCTTCTTCATCTTCACAATGATTTAATTACCACATATTTCTAAAAGTTTAATTTATGTACATCATGTGACAACAAAGCTTCTATTGATTTTGACGAGTTTGGCTTTTCCATGAAGGATTCTTTGACTTTGAAATTTCTGATATGATGCGATAGCACCGAGGATCTATATCTTGTTACCATGCCTATCTCATACCCATAAGCTTTTCTCGCTAGTAATCACACGTGGCATTAACGACTTGGAAATTCAGGAAATGAAGTGTTGCGTTCTTTACTTTCCAATAATAGTATTATGTGTAATAAAGTGAACTCTCCTCAACTTTTCCAAGTTTGGCAAGAATGTGGGGATACTATAGTTAACTCTGCTTTTGATATTATGCATTCGGATTTATAGACATCCCCACTTTCAAGTCAAAGTGGTATTAAATGTTATGTTATTTTCTTAGACCATTTTTCTCATTACTTGTGGGTAAATCCATTGCGTAATAAGTTTGATACTTTTGCTAAAAAATTTGAATTTCGTTCTCTTGTAAGAACTCAATTTAATATAGAAATTAAAGCTTTTCAATGTGACCATGGTGGTAAGTTTGGCAACATCTATTATTCATCAATTAACCAAACACGACATCCAAACATGTTTCTTATGTCCCCGTACCTTACAACAAAACGGTAAATCTGAACGCATGATTCAGATAATAAACAACCTTATTCGTACTTTACTTTTCCAAGCACATCCTCCACCTCATTTTTGGGTCGAAGCTCTTCACATTGCCACCTACCTTTGGAACATCTTACCTACAACTACAATTAACAATGACAAACCTACCTTTTTACATATATAACACTAAACTAAATTACACGTCCTTACATGTCTTTCAGTGTTTGTGTTATGTTCACCTTGACATCAATCATAAACTTGGCCCATGTTCTACACTTTGTAAATTCATTGACTACCCATTCAATCTGCATCGTGATTTTCATTGCTTAAACCTTTCCATAAACAAAATTATTATTTCACGCCATATCACGTTTGATGAAACCATTTTTATTACGGTTCCATTACTCCCGATAATGCTTCGTCTTATACATTCCTGGATAATCTCCCTAACCTCATTGCTCGACAACTTCTATACCAACCACCCACACGACATTTGGACCACCATCCACATAATACACGAGTAACGTCTACTACCTCGACTACATAGCTCACTATACCTATCCAATAAAAACCATCAATAAACGCCACCCTACGACCCCCTACTTCTAGCCCATATTGAACTCCATCTCAAACCTCATGGACTAATACTTCCCATCACCCAGCCGACCCACGGTCCCTACTGATCACTACACCGACCAACCCAACCCTCCAACCGCAACCTAACAACACCCATCTAACTTGAACTCATCCCACGGTAACTCGTTTTCATGTCAGTACTAATAAAAAGAACCCGTGTGACAATTGTCATGTGTATGCCAGTTTCCCCCTTCTAAGATCTTACGTCATATCCATTAAAGATCCATATTGGCAACGAGCTATGCTAGACAAAAATTATGCTTTAACTAAATATAATACTTGGATTTTTGTGCCATGGTCATGTGACACGAACATAGTTTGTACCATTTGGTTGTTTAAGCACAAGCATTTTGCAGATGAATCTTTAATCAGGTACAAAGCATGCCTTGTAGCTAATGGGACCAGTCAACAACTTGGTCAACATATGATGAGACATTTAGTCTGTTTGTTAAACCGGACACCAATCGCATAGTTCTCAGTCTTGCTGCATCTCGGCATTGGCTTGTTCATCAGATCGATGTCAAGAATGCATTTCTACATGGTATATAATATGAGATTGTCTACATGCATCAGCCTCCTGGTATTCAGGATCCTCAACATCCTGGTCATGTTTGTCTATTACAACGATCGTTATATGACCTTAAGGAGGCACCTCGTACCTGGTTTCAACGGTTTGCGAGTTATGCTACCCGTGTTGATTTTGGACACAAGAGATGCGATTCGTTCTTTTTTCTATAAACACAGATTTGATGTTGCTTACTTATTAATTTATGTGGATGATATTTTGTTGACAGCTTCTTCTACAACATTCTTACAAAAGATTATAGCTTCTTTACATCAAGAGTTTTCCTGTGACTCGCCTTGGTCCACTGAACTATTTTTTGGGCATCTTTGTCATATGTTCCACTAAGGGACGTTTCTTAGCTAGAAAAAGTATGCAGCAAAGGTATGCACAATTAACATTCATGTAGGTTCCTTGTTGATACAAAGTCCAAGTTGATAGCTAATGGTACTTGGGTTTCTAATTAGAGTCTTTACATGAGTCTTGTCGAGGCTTTACAGTACCTCACATTTAGTAGACCTAATTTTTCTTATGCGGTTCAACAGATTTGTCTCTGTGTGCATGATCCTAAAGAGCCTCAACTCGCCACTCTTAAGAGAATTTTAAAATATGTTTATAGTACTTTGAATTATGGTCTTCAGCTATATTCTTCCTCGACTTCTTTACTGGTTGCTTATCCATATGTTGATTGGGCAGGTTGCCCGACTACTCGGTGTTCCACTTTAGGATATTATGTTTTTCTTGACAACAATCTACTGTCTTGGTCGTCCAAAAGGCAGTACACTTTGTCTCGCTCTAGTACCGAGGCGAGACTAAGTACCGTGGTGTTGCCAATGCGGTGGCTAAGACTTCTTGGTTACGAAATCTCCTTCGCGAGCTTCATTCTCCTTTACATTCAGTTACCATAGTTTATTACAATAATGTGAGTGTTGTATATTTGTTTTCCAATCCAGTGCAACATCAACGCACGAAGCATATCGAGATCAACATACATTTTGTGAGGGATCATGTTGCAGCAGGTCATGTTTATGTCTTACATGTTCTCTCTAGTTATCATTACGCCGACATATTCACCATGAGTCTTACGTTCGTTTGTTCTCTTCGACGAGTTCTAGTCCAGTTTGAGCGTATAGCTTTCTCTTGCTCTAATAGCGAGGAGCTGTTAGTAAATCATACTTTGTATATTAGGTCAATCCCTTGTGTTGCTTAAATATTGTATTTTTATTATAACATACTGCGTATCATTGATAATCTACCCATCAAAACACATTACACTTATAAATGAAAAGATTTTGGTGTTATACGAACCAAAATTTTAAACATTTTAGCAACCTGTCAGTTTAACCAATACCAGATCACTACTTAAGTTTGATCTAGTAAAAGAAAAAATTACGAACACCTATAATAAGACCGGCAAAGGTCAATGGAGCTAATCTAATAAGCAAAAATTTTCGCAGTAACCAATTGGAAATCGTGTTATCTAGGAATGACCTTGACAAATTATTTTTCTTCAAAATGACCATATGAATCGCGCGAGCTCAAACCCGATTTACTTTTGCATACATGTCACCGTCTAAACCAACTTAGAAATTATTGAACAAAAAAAACAAGCATTGATTTGTATTTTCATGTAGATCGCGTGTTATAACCCGTGATTTACAAAACTAAACCTGCCACACTGAATTGTAAGAACTTTTTAATATATGTTTGTATATTTCATTGTAAACCGCGCAAACTATTGGCATTTAGCATGTAAATCGTGCAGCATGGCACGCGATATACTTTTTTTTGGATTTTAGGGCTTCACGTATGAACAGTAAATAAACAGTAGCATCCCTGCGAATTCAGTAATAGTTTGATGCGAGTTTATGAACCGAATATGCATATAAAGGAAGTGATATCAATTTTCTCTTAACTATACATTACCAAGTTCAAAAGAAACAGAAGCTGAAGTTTGTGTGAAGATTTCATTGTTTGAGGTATTTCATTGTTGATTGTTAGCGTTTGTGGTAGTTTAGAGGTGGTGTGGGTGCGGTATCTATTGAAAGGGTTTTTGTTTTTGGTGATTCATGGGTTACTTGTTTATTATAAGATGGATATGCGCGGTTACGAGGTATAATATTTTTATTTTGTATCATTTGAATATTTGATTATTTGATGTATATATGTGTAGTAATATATGGTTATTTATTTATTTGTTCAAATAGGTACCCCATGTTCTTGTTACATGTAGAAGTAAGTTAAAGTTGCTTAAAAAAATTAAAGAATTAATTAGTGGCACTCCTCGGGAAGAACTGTTTAGGCTATCTTGTTTTGTTTGGGTATTAAATCAAACTGTGTATATTAATACATTTTATGTTAGGTCGCCAAATTGATGATGAAAATGATTATGATGAAAATGTTCCTTTGAATTACTCTATAAATAATCATTTAAGTATACAATTTAGTAGAGAGGAATTCTGCCTATTAACCGGGTTAAGGTTTGGGGTCGAAAATAGGGAGGAGTATGACACTCAAGCAAATATTCCTTTTAGACGACGTGTGTTTTCGTCACATTTAGATGGGCAACATATTACGGGTATCGACATAGAAAATGCGATTCTTGCCCCTACATTTACTGAATTATACGACAACGATTTGTTGCCTTGTTGTCTAATTCTTGCAACTTGTTTTATTCGGTGTGGAGAAAAGACGTATGTTCCCAGATTGGTTGTTAAGAATAGCAAATGATAGAGTCGCGTTGAACAATATCACTTGGGGTTTATAATCTGTGGCCAACATTGATACCTCCCAACTTAGGAAACGCAACCATATACGTATGGGGGCCCCTCGTATGTCTTCAGCCTACAAATGAAGATGATCGAACAACATATTCAATCTTTGGATATACTTGGGCATTCAAGTATGTCAAAAATAAGTTTAGTAATTTTTTTTAACGGCCTTTAAGTTATATGTAACGTTAAAATAGATTAAAACAATGGTGTTTTTATTAGTACTTGGATTTTGGAGTCATTTACCGAGTGATAAGCGCTCCGTATATTGAACGTTTTCCAATCGTATCCTAGAGTTTGTTGTTGGGAGGAATGAAAAAGGAAGGTTTACGGCAGAAGATGGTTTTATCCTTTTTTTGAAGTGAGTTTATTAGGTAATATTTATTAAGTTGATTATTTAATTATTTAATAATAATGTCTTTTATTTAAAGGGAAATAACCTGTTATGCGAGATTGACCACACCGAGACTATTTTGAGGCTCGATCGACGGTGGATTTTCTAGTAACGGCATACATCGACTGATTTTATAGACCAGTGAACGAGTTCATTTTGATTTAAGCCGACAAAACAGTATGCAATTCCAAGCCGGCGTATTTACCGACAGTTTGTTGAACAAAAATAAACTAGAAAGAAATAAAAAAGATGTTGAATGACAATTAAGGAAGAAAATGCAAAAATTTAGGGAAGAGAGGAATCTCGGCCAAGCGACAAGAGAAGTACAGTACCGATTAATTGGTTGGACCAACATTATGGGTTAAGCGATTTTAGTGAATTCCGAAGCATGCAGGTATAATTTTTGTACATTTAATATAAGGTATTGTAATTAAATAATATAATTTTGTATTTATGGGAGTTCACAGGGTGGCCCGTCTTCATTCTTGAAATATAAGGTAACGCCGATAAAAATTCCAAACGCCCAATAGCGGTCCCAACCTGGTTTCCATCAGATTGCAAAGACAATGCCGGAGCAGTCGACCAGTTCACAAATTGGCAACCCCTCGTTCCATCCTGGTTCTGTATACTCGTTTGGTTCCAATGCCCATCTCATAGAGGTAGGCCAAATTTGCAAACCACTATTGCCACACCACAGCAACATGATGTGATGGCAATAGTTGACCAGTATACTAATTTTTATATACGAAATATAATTATGTAGTAATACCCGATCATGAATTCATAAATTCTTATTAATTGTTAGTTTTTTAGAATAGTCCGAATAAAGGGAAAAGGCAACAATCTTTCTAGCAATTTATCTAGTAACTCCAATCACGGTACAACAAAAACCACCTTACGACAATGAGTACAAAAGCAGACGTGTTTCTACAAACTAAAAATAAGGGGAAGAAATGGCAAATTTTATCGCCTAAGCAATCTTGGGGGGGTGTTTTTGAGGTTTACAATGAGAAGAGAATAACTTACTTTTTGGGTTCCCAATTTAACAGGTAATATCTATATTCTATGACGACCGAAGACCCTGCAAAGGTAATTGCCCAATCTTGTATATAAATGAACATATTAAATAAGTACGTCTGTGTACTAATAAAGGTTATTAACTGGGTTGAATTAGGTTCGGAGAGGAAAATGATGAAACGTAGCAGCACGTTCTAAATAACCTCATCAGATATACATGATGTTTATATGAGAGTTAAATATAACCAGTTACTATTATGGCAAGAATTGGTCCCCTCATTTGTGTAGGCCATGACATGCAAAGACATATCAAATTGCAACGCCTAATGGTTGTTGGGTGGAGAGGTAATTTATTTATACAAGTTGAATAAAGCGAAAAATGAGTAACTATTTAAAATCCCTTTACCGAAAACCATCTATTTATTTTTTGTTACAATATTATGTGAATCCAGTCACATGAACACGTGAAGGATTACTGATAAGGAGGAGGGCCTTTAATGCCAACTGGACAGTGGCCTATACTAGTACAAGAAGTGTACATTCAGAGAACAACCAATTTATCATTTCTTAAATGACCCTCACGTCTTGGAACATAGGAATGATCCGACAAACGCGTCCATAATCCATCTTGGAATGATGTTGATTGGGTTACTTATCTTTTAGTTAATCGTTATAAAAGCCTTTTAAAAACAACTTAGCATGAATGTAATATATTAGTTATTTTTATCTTTGTAGGTGTTTTTGCCAATACATGTTGCTGGAAATCATTGGGCCACGGGTGTTATACGTTTAGAAAATTCTTATTTTTACGTGTTTGACTCCATGGCTAGTGAGGAAAACAAGGATGTGATATCGCTACTAATTAAATGATGGACCCCCGTGCTTAATCACATTTTGGAAGACCGTGGTTGTTTAAATGAAACTAGACGACCGCATAATTTTCAATATTCATACAATCAAGGTTTGGATATATATGTCCCTCAACAAACTAACTTGTCAGATTGTGGAGTCATCACATGTTGGTTAATCTATAGTTTGTGTTCATAAACAAAGCCAGTAGTCCAAGGTAATACTGAACAATTTTTTAAGAATTTTAGAAACGAAATGTGTACACGTTTTTATAGGTCTAGGTGTGAGGATACTAGAGATTGTGGTTATGATTAGTTTTGAATTTTGTATGTGTTGTATGTTGAAATCCTAACGCTTTGAGTGAAATAATATTGTATATATTACTTTGAATTTCTTTGAATATTCGTCCATTGATATGTTTTTTTTTGGTAATGTTGTATTATGAATGTACTGACATGTTATATATAACGTATGCACATGATTTGAAAATTCTGTTACATGATTTGACAAGTATAGACCAAAACATAAGTAAGAGTAACCTGATAAAAACATTACAATTACAATGACTGGATCACTGATAATTATTAATTTTTATTTAAAGCAATGAAGAGGCACATAATCTCATGACATTGAGTAGATCACTATTAACTTTGCACGATCTACATGAGTTGTTAATTCACTAACAATATATACTATTTGAGTTGACTGTATCACTTTTATGTATTGTGTCAAATTTATCAAACCAGTACTCTTACCATCACAACCACAAAAAGATAAAATAAAAGCAGATACTATCACAACCACAACATATCACACACTCTTACCATCACAACCACTTTAAGATGGTGAATATGGTGCCACATGAAGCTTTTGTATGTAGTTGTGCAGAAGGAGAAGTAGTTCTCCGACAATCGTATAAACCTGAGAGTTACGATAAACTATACTATGCATGTCCAAAATAAAAAAGAACAAGCCCTAATTTGTATTTATATGTATATCGCGTGACATATCGAGTGATATACAAAAAAAACTGCCACACTAAATTGGCAGAACTTTATAACATGTAGATCGCGTGACATGTGCCGCTATATACATTTTTTTTGGATTTAGCATGTAAATCGCGTGACAACAGCCGCTATATACTTTTTTTTTGGATTTTAGGGTTCACGTATGAACAGTAAATAAATAGTAGCATCCCTGCGAATTCAGTAATAATTTGGTAGTTTATGAACCGAATATGCATATAAAGGAAGTGATATCAATCGCTTTTCTCTTAACTATACATTACCAAGTTCAAAAGAAACAGAAGCTAAAGTTTGTGTGAAGGTCTCATTGTTTGAGCTATTTCATTGTTGATTGTTAGCGTTTGCGGTGGTTTAGAGCTGGTGTCGGTGCGGTATCTATTGAAAGGGTTTTTGTTTTTGGTGACTTCGTGGGTTACTTGTTTATTATAAGATGGATATGGACGGTTACGAGGTATAATATTTTTATTTTGTATCATTTGAATATTTGATTATTTGATGTATATATGTGTAGTAATATATGGTTATTTATTTATTTGTTCAAATAGGTACCTCATGTTCTTGTTACATGTAGAAGTAAGTTAAAGTTGCTAAAAAAAATTAAAGAATTAATTAGTGGCACTCCTCGGGAAGATTTGTTTAGGCTATCCTGTTTTGGTTGGGTATTAGATCAAACTGATTTTGTAGAGAATTGTATATTAATACATTTTATGTTAGGTCGCCAAATTGATGATGAAAATGTTCCTTTGAATTACTCTATAAATAATGATTTAAGTATACAATTTGGTAGAGAGGAATTCTGCCTATTAATTGGGTTAAGGTTTGGGGTCGAAAATAGGGAGGAGTATGACACCCAAGCAAATCTTCCTTTTAGACGACGTGTGTTTCCGTCACATTGAGATGGGCAACCTATTACGGGCATCGACATAGAAAATGCGATTGAAGACCCTACATTTGCTGAATTATACAACGAGGATGCTGTTGGCCTTTGTTGTCTAGGCATCTTGCAACTTGTTTTATTAGGTGCGGAGAATAGACGTAATGTCCCGGAGTGGTTGTTAAGAATAGCAAATGATAGAGTCGCTTGGAACAAATATCCTTGGGGTTCATATGTGTGGCCAACATTGTACTCCCAACTTAGGAACGCAACCGTTAGACGTTGGGGGCCCTTGTATGTCGATCAGCCTACAAATGAAGATGATCGAACAACATATTCAATCTTTGGATATACTTGGGCATTCAAGGTATGTCAAAAATAAGTTTATAATTTTTAATTCGGCATTTAAGTTATATGTATAATGTAAAATAATTAAAACAATGTGTTTTTTTAGACTTGGATTCTAGAGTCTTTCCGAGTAAATGCGATCCGGTATTTTGATCGTTTCAATCGGTATCCTAGAGTTGCTGCTTGGAGGAAGAAAAAGGGAAGGTTTACGTCAGAGATGGTTTTTGGTTTTTTTCAAGTGAGTTTTAGTTAGGTTAATAGTTTATTAAGTTGATTATGTTATTTATTTAATAATTAATGTCTTTTATTTAAAGGGAAATATACCTGTTGCGAGATTGACACCAGACGATATTGAGGCTCGATCGGACTGGTGGATTTCTAGCAAGGCATACTTCGACGGATTTATACAATTTAATACAGCAAATTTTACTGCATTAAATTGTATATTTTATTGCATTACAATGTAAATTTTACTAAATTAAATTGTATACTTTACTGCATCAGATTGTAAATTTTACTACATCACAGTGTAAATTTTATTGCATTAAATTGTATATTTTACTACATCACAGTGTAAATTTTCCTGTATTAAATTTTATATTTTACTGCATCACATTGTAAAGTTTACTGCATTAAATTGTATATATTTTACTGCATCACTATTTAAATTTTACTACATCACAGTGTAAAATTTACTGCATTGAATTGTATATTTCACTTCATCACAATGTAAATTTTACTGCATTAAATTGTATATTTTACTGCATCACTATGTAAATTTTACTGCATCACATTGTAAAATTTACTGCATTAATTTGTAGGATCATCATAGGTAACAATTTAGTTCGTCATGGTAAATAATACATTCACTAAATTATTAACTGTGATGCACTAAGAAAATAACAATTTATTTTGTTAGTTACTGCATTACGATGTATTTTGTTATTGCATTACACTTAAAATGCTAGCATCAGATTGTATATTTTGCTGTATTAAATTGTATATTTTACTTCATCAAATTGTAAATTTTACTGCATTACTATGTAAATTTTACTGCATCACAGTGTTAAATTTACTGCATTAAATTGTATATTGTAGTTCATCATATTATAAATTTTACTGCATTAAATTAATATATTATACTCATCAACAATGTATTATGTTGGTGCATTACAGTTAAAAAAATTAGTACATCTCTGTTTAAAAAAGTACTAGACCTGCATCATAATCTATTTTGTTTAGTGCATACATTTAAAAACAGGATAGTACATCTCATCTAAAAAAAGTTAAACTGCAACATAATCTATTTTGTTATTCATTACTAGTTTAAAAATGTTAGTACAATCTCATTAAAAAAGTTACTGCATCCATAACTATTTTGTAGTGCATTACATTAAAAAAAGGTCAGTACATCTCAGTTAAAAAAGTTACTGCATCACAATGTATTTTGTTAGTGCATTACAGTAAAAAAAGTTAGTACATCTTAGTTAAAAAAGTTACTGCATCACAATGTATTTTGTTAGTACATTAGAGTAAAAAAAAGTTAGTACATCTCAGTTAAAAATTTATTGCATCACAATGTATTTTGTTAGTGCATTACAGTTAAAAAAGTTAAGTACATCTCCAGTTAAAATTTTTACTGCCTCAACAATGTTTTTGACGACTTAGATTGAAACCCTCTTACTTTGTATTCATCAAGTGTTTCCTTTATGAATATTTATCATGACAATTGGCACTAGCTAGAATATTGATATATTGCTTCACTTGCTTGCTTTGATATTTTATGTTTTAAATGTGAGCCTTTGTTAGACGTAGCTAACAATTAAGTATCTCAAAATGATATTTTGTTTTATTCAACTACCTAAAATCCATATGATATAAAAAAAAACTTAAAGTATTTAGTGGACACATAATTATGAAATCCCGCGCTTTGGTATGCGCCTCGCCTCAAGGCTCATTGATCACCTTTGCGCCTTAGTGCGCATTGAGCCTTTCAAAACATTAATTACAGTTATAAAAGCTAGTACGTCTCAGTTCAAAAAATTAATGTATCACAATGTATTTTTTTAATGCATTACAATTAAAAAAGTTAGTAACACACATTTAAAAAAGTTACGACTTCACAAATATTTAATAGTGCAATTACTGTTAAAAAGTTAGTATATCTCAATTAAAAAGTTAATGCACCACAATGTTAGTGCTATACAATTAAAATTTTTTTAGTTCATCTTTGTTAAAAAAATTACTGCATCACAATGTATTTTGTTAGTGCATTACAATTAAAAAATTTAGTGCATCTCAGTTAAAAAAGATACTGCATCATAATGTATTTTGTTAGTGCATTACAGTTAAAAAGTTATACATCTCATTTAATAAAAGTTAACTAAACTACTGGCATCCACAATTGTATTTTTCAATGCATACAATAAAAAGTTTAGCACATCACTTAAAAAATAAATGAGCTAAAAGTTTTGTAACAACTCAATTAAAGTGAAAAACGGGGAATCAGTGACGCGGGATTTATCATTTTTTTCTCATATTCATTCAATAAAAGTAGAAATAACCAGGAATAACCTCTTGGTAGAAAGAAAAATCCTCTTCCCCTGTTAATGGTAACATCTCTTTAACGTTATTGATACCAAGAACATCTCCTGCAACGTTTTGGAAAAATTTGTGTAGGCCCGCGTTGTTTATGGTGGTAGGGAAGAAAGGTTTGTTGTCTACAGCGAAATCGACGGTTGCGTTACAGCTATGTACAGTTGCTTGACCTATAATAACCCGTTTTTGAGATGTATTAGTTTAGCATTTAACGTTCATGAAAGGAAATACCTCTTGACGACATATATTAAGTAAGAAAACATTATAAAAACTAGTTCACGCTACTTTTTTTGTATATACGTACGCACCTCCTCTATACGTTGCCTAAGTTGCATGAATCTGACGATTGTAACAACCTGAAAAGTGTTTTCCTTTTAGTACAAACAAACATTCACGATATGTGGAACTTGCGTAATGAATGAGTTGGTAACATGGCATAAAAGGTTAAGAATTAACCTGAGAATCAAGTGGGTCAGCTTCTCGTGATACAAGATGCTGTAAACTGACAACAACATTTGAGGCTGCTAATATCGGGTCAATTGAGTGTTGAGAAATAGCGGCATGGCCACCTTTTCTGGTTATTACAGCTTCAAAAAATGCCACTTCCTGCTAAAATTGTACCAGATCGAGAGAATACCTGACCAATAGGCTGTTCTGGAGCAACATGTAAACCGAATATGGCTTTCACATTCTTGAGGATCCCACTTTCTACCACCAGTTTTGCACCACCACCGCCTTCTTCTGCTGGTTGAAAAACAAGTACTACTGTTCCGTAATAATGTAACGAACAGACAATTTTTATGCAAGAACATTAGGTAAAATGGGGTTAAACGGGTCAGGTGATACATAATACAGTAAAAACAAAAGAAAGAAACCTTCAAAAGATGGCTATGTTCTTTAAGAATCTTGGCTGCCCCGAGAAGCATGGTGACATGGCCATCATGTCCGCAAGCATGCATCTTTCTATCAACTTTACTCTTGTGTTTCCACTCCACCATTTCCTAATTACAAAAATCACATCGACAAGTCTATTTAGATTCACAAGCATTAAGTATGTGCAAGTATGTATGCCCTCGTAGTATAAATTTTTTATCTGATTGTTTGCTAATGAAATAAGTTATTTTGGAATTGCTTGTTTTGAACTGCTTATGTTGATAAGCAATTCCAAACACCACTTATGCCCCTAAAGAATCATATATTGCATCTAATGCTCTAACACATTATATGCCCCTAAACACGAGTATTCGATTTCACTATACCTAAACACTATAAACTGATTATACTTGAAAACGCAATAATGAGTAATACAATTTCATAACACAAAACCAAACACCCCTCATAATGTGGGTCTTAACCTCCTTTTTCACAACTGCTTTTTGTCACTAAGAAAACGTTATAATCACTTTTTTCAAATGATTCACCAATCACTTACATTTGATGATCGTATTTTGAAAATGTAGTAATCAGTTAATCTACTTAAAAACGCAATCTGCAAGCCTCAAAAGTTTAGTACTAATTATCTGCAACTTTATAAACCACACCAAGTGGCCTATTGGTTAAGCACCCTGATGACCTCACAAGAAGTTTCTGGTTCAAATCACTAGGTACTAACAATATCACATTCATTGGGTGGTTCACCCGTCATGTTCATTCAAGATTCAAAATTCTAGAGATATTCTTGTCAAGTACATGTGTAATAGTAGGATTTAACAAAAAACATTTTTAACGTGACATTTACATTAAAATGTTTTGTAAACATTTCTCTCTTTTGCCGTTTTTGAAAAGCTCTGTATTCTCTTATCATTAATATGTAGTTTTTGAGTAAATCACTTGGTTTATATGAATTTTTCGCGTGTACCTTCAAATTTTGAAACCATGTGCAGTTGTATATACCCCGCACGCCTTCAAATATGTCTCTGCTCTCAAATTAAATGGGGCATTGGGGCACTATCAAGTAGGATTTATTTACATGTTTTGTACCTTTTATGGTGGTTTATGAAGAACAGTGATTGTTATTTGTCGTGAGAGATTACAATTTCGATTGTAGGTTCTTAGACAAAGGTGCATTTAAGGAAGCAAGGCTTGACGTTTCACCATGTACAATCACACAAGTAGAAGGATCCAAGCTTGTTTTAGGGATGAGCATGATATGGCTTGTTACCTTAATTCCTAGCACTATTTGGGCACAAATCAACACCTTGTTTGTCAAACAAGGCACCACTTTGGACCAACATCTTGGATCAAGCTTCCAATTACCGGCAGCATCATTAGGGAGCTTTGTTACGCTTTCTATGTTGATATTAGTACCAATGTACGATAGATATTTTGTCCCTCTAATCCGTAAAAGAACCAAGAACCCTAGGGGAATCACCATGCTACAAAGGCTCGGGATAGGATTCACAATTCAAATTCTAGCCATAGCAATTGCATATTTGGTGGAAGTTAAAAGAATGAGAGCCATCGCATCACACCACATTTTAAATCCTAAAGAAGTTATCCCAATGAGCATCTTCTGGCTATTGCTACAGTACATCCTATTAGGAGTTGCAGACGTATTTAATTAAACCAAACGCATCAGTATACAATCTTGACCTATTGCATCACAGTTTATAATTAAGTGCATCAATCATAAACATACACATACAAACACTCTTCAACATCAACATATCTGATAGCCGACTACATCAGATTGTAAATACAGAACTTAAATCTATAAAAAAACAATATTTTAGTAAACCGAAACTAACAAAATGAGGCTTCATAAATCAACTTACAAGGTCGTTTAAAATGCGGTAAATTCGTCTTCAACATCGTTGACTCAGTGATGCTGTAACGCTTCAATCGTGATTTAGAAGGTTTAGGATTGCGAGATTCGTCTTCACCATTGGTTTAATGCAATACCGATTTGCTTGGATTTAGTGTGTGAAAATATTGTGTCAAATTAGAGAAAATTATGTGTGAAATTTGGGGAAATGGGAAGAGGAAACTGGAAATCACGATCTGTATATTATCATTTGGAAGGGTGCATATTTGCCATTCAAGTTTGCATTATTTACAAGTATGCCCCTCCGCGTTTTTAATCTTGCCACTCTAATCCGACGGCTGAGATTGCTTCCCACACTTTTTATTTTAAGGGGGCTTCTCATTATATCCCATCTCTCTCTCTCTCTCTCTATATATATATATATATATATATATATATATATATATATATATATATATACATATATATACATATATATAATAAATATAATAGAAATCATTACATATGATAGAAATCCACTTGTGCCTTAAGATCCCAAAACCTCACAACGATTGAGTTAGAACTGCCCTCCACATTTTATCTTACGTGGACTTAATATGAAAACGTTATATTTCACTCGATAAACTTTCTATTTTTAGAAAGTTACTATTTTCGGAAAGTTTACCATCTATGTAAGGGTTTTATTTTTTTTAATTATCTAAGATATATTTTTAATGACTTTATCATTTTATTTAAACCATGTACTTAGTTAAAAAATATATAAGTCTTATATGACCCGTTGACTTTTTAAAGTCAACTTTTAACTTTATACTTATATTTATTTTCTCCCAAATCTGACCCGCGCCAAACGACCCTCTAAATCACATTTTCACCATTCGGAGTAAAAAGAGATTTTATGCGAAACGATATTCCGGACAACTTTTTAGTTTTAGTCGAGACCCGAAACACGACAGAAAATGACCAAAACGCCCCTGCAAGAATCTGCAGAAACTTTGACCTTATGTTTTGACCCGTTATATCACACTTTCGTGACTTTAACCAAAAAGAGAATTTAAGTAAACCATTATTCCGAACAACTTTCGTGTTTCACCGGAAGGCCGAAACGGACTCGAAAGTGCTCCAATCATTTGATTACCAAATCTGTCAAATTTAATATATATTAAAAATAACCCATTTTTCTACTAAAGTATATATTTTGATTCCGCTCCAGTTTCTTCGTTATTGGGAGTTAGAAGTCCCATTTTATATCAAAACGTCCGTTAAAAATATAATTTTGATATATTTGTAAACCAAACTGACTTTTCAAAATCTGCGCACCCCGAATCATAGTTCCGTTTTCTGGTCTAAATTTTGTAAAACCCCGTTACAAATCACGTCAAAACGCGTTTTCAACCCAAAAACTCATATAAAATAGGTCTAATATGGCCTATAATATCATATCAATCCCGCTTTATAATCAATAACATATTATACTAGACGCCGCAAGTTTCCGTAGATTTCATCACATATAATCGAATTGATAAAATAAACGAAACATATCGAATAAATGTAAAAAGGATGCAACAATAGCTTATACGAAGCAAGGACGGAAATAATAGTGTTCGCTCGCCCTCTCGGTCTTAACCGCGGCTCACACTCAACCGCACGCGAAACCAAAACCAAGGACTTAATCAACGCCCAGTAAGGCCTTCAAAAAATCCAACACCACCTTTTGAGTGTGTCTGTACCCGGTTCGAACGCCGCGACCCTCAAAACAAGACCAAACGCGACCCAACAAACAATAACTTAATAAATCACACTCCCTTATTTGTCCCTTCATGGTTCGAACCACAACCAATCACCAAGCCAAAGCCGAAAACCCCTTTGGCTTCATAAAACTTAACCTTACTCAAACCGGGAAATTGGCATGTATATGGTGAGATTTATCTTGCATGGGAATGGATCAAACTAAAGCTTCCTAAACAATATATGACTGGTAGAAATTCAAAAACACCAAAAGAGGTGGGGTTAGTGGGGTGTCGTCTGTGGGGCGAAGCCACAAGGGTGGAATAGTGGGTGTGCGTGGGAGAGTGAAAAACAGTACTCCGGAGCTTTGCTATCCGAGTATATTGGGATGTTAGAGCAAGCATAGTATAGATGTAAGTGTGGGGGATGATTGAGTTTATTTTTGATGATCAAAATACAAAAATGGTGTAGAGAGGTTGGATCTAGGTAGGTTAAGTGACGGGTCTCCGGGTGTGCGGCGGGGTACGCCGCGCGTTATACAGGGTGCGGAGAGGAGTCGGGGGGGGAATGAGAGAGTGACAGACGGGAGAGATGTACTCATATAGTGAGATATGTGGTGTTAGATGTGAGGGGGGGGTTGGGGGTGACTTATGGAGGGGATAAGGGGAGGCGGTGTTAGGCTTGGAGTGGGTAGGGGGGGGGTGATTGTGGTGGGGGATATGGGTAAGGGGGAGAGGGGGGGGTGGTGGGGGGGGGGGGGTGCCAAGTGAGGTGTAGGGAGGTGGGACGGAGTCACGGGGGGGGGGGGGGGGGGACGGGGAGTGGGGGGGGGAGGCGGGGGGGGTGATATGTGGTGCAGTGGTGGGGTATGGAGCTTGGGGGGTGGGGGTCGGAGTTCGGGTGTGGTGTGGGGGGGAAAACAACAAGGGGAGGGTGGGTGGTGGTGTAGTGGTATTGGTGATCGTTGGCGGTCGGGGCCTAGGCTTTTGGGCATGGGAGATCTCAATGTTGCTATAGTTGTGATAGGTAGGTTCGTGATTGGTACTATGACAGGCTTAATATGGATAGGTGTGTGTGCTAAGTGTTGATCAATAATAAGAGATGTAGAATAGTGTACAAAGGGATTAGATTAAGAATGCCGGATATCCGGGGTATACACTCACGTAGGCACTGGCACGGGTGTATGGCCGAGATAAGAAGTCTGAAGGTGAAGCTGAGAGTTATCACAGTCGAGGTGAGCAGTTTAGTCAAGATGGAGGTGGGGTAGTGTGACGTTGTACATGAGAGAGAAGAAGAAGAGAGTGCGATTGTATCGCTAGATGTTCATATCGGTGTGTAGGACGGTGCGACTGTGACCCAAGTACTAATAAAGTGGTCTATCAATGTCGAGATGTGGTAGAGGTGAGGGAGCGGATGGTTTTCAGGTCTTGGTAACTATGTAGGGGTCTCATAGCGAGTATGAATTGATTGTATATGTAGTGGACTGGTAGTCTCATGTTTACATGCGAGGGTATAAGTGGATGGTTTCTTGCTTGTGTGCGACACGTATGCGCGTGTAGTAGTGGGGTTATCTCTATATATATATACTCCATATATAATGTGCATTGATTATTGTGTATGATGTGTTGAGTGGATAGACACACTTCGTAGTTGAGGGCGTGGGGACTCACGTAAGGAGCTAGTACACACTCTAAACGTGTAGTGAGTATAAATAAATGGGGGGGGGGGGGGGGGGGTATGGATGGAAAGAGATGGGTAGGCGATTTAGGAGTGAGATGTAAGAGGGTTACATCTCTCTATATCTCGCATGGGTTGCGAGTCTGTGTGGTTTTTGAATGTAGGTGTGGGGGTAGTTTTGAGTATTTGGTGTTTGTGTGTAGGAGAACATGTGGTGTATTATGTGTTGTGTGTTGTTTATATTTTATGTTGGAAGTAGTAAAAACGTGTGAGTGGTATTTATAAATAGATGTAAGGGGGATCACTCTATATATATCTATATATATGGGGTTTTGTTGGTGTTGGTGGGTTAGGTTGTAAGAGAGTTGTGGATAGAAGGTGAATAGGTAGGGTAGAGGGTGCGAGAGGGGTGTGATGGTTGTTTTTTGTGTTAGGGTTATTTGGAAGATGGTGTTGATGTTGAGGGGTGTCGTGTGTAATATGTTTGTTGATGGTTTGTATTCATGAAATCAAGTATGGTAATTAATATCTTTATTCATTTAACGCTTGCAAGTAAAAGAAGCTTTAATCATAATCAATTACTTGAGTATATGTAAAACCCTTATCACAAGGCATGCATTTAAATGTGTGTACATTTTTGTCCATATTAGTTTTCTCCTAGAAGAACCAATTTAACTTCTCAGTCTTCCCGATTAGTGAAAGATCAATCAAATCCCAAAAATGATTTTCTTTCATGGACTATATCTCAACATTTATTATGTCGTTAGCTAGTGCATCCAGAAGGTTGTGTAAAAAGAGACTTTCTCCAAAAACAGATACTCCCACTTGCTTCATGTAAGAGGAGACTTTCTTCGAATATGCAGCAAGTCGAGCAACAATAAAATTGTTCTCGTTTGGGATGTATAATGTATGCTGACAGTTCTTGACTCTAGTTTGTAAAAACACGCTTAATATGATCTCAACAAATTCAGAACTTCAGTTAAGACTTAATGGGAGTTTTCCCATTCCATAACCTGATGGTGTCTTAGTTACCTTCTTGGTTGGAACCATATTGAGTAAACACGTGGCTTGCTTAATTTTTTGTTAACCTTGATAAGATTAGAGGTAGGGTAGTTAAAGTTATCAAAAATTGAACAATGTCAACAGAGTTGGATTTTACACATCAGACATACCAAAGCGATGTGGTATTCTATGAGTAATGGGATTATAAGACAGTATCACAATTCCATAGATAACCTAATACCCTTTGGCTCACATACTTGCCAATTTGTTCAAACATAATCGCATTAACAGTAATTTCAAGCCAATTACATGCTATAACGTAGAAGTCTTAGAGAAGTTCAAGGACTTTATGTTTATGTCTTTACAAGAAGTCACAAGCATATTAAATAAAGTATTATTGAACGCCGACTCTTGGCTTCAACTATTTCAAGTTAATTACATACTTCTTATTGATGTTTTTACAAGAAGACACAATCATATTGGTTAAACCTTTTAGTGAATATGATAAAGTAGGTATTTATTATTTCTTGACACTAGTTCTAAGTAGGGCGACATACATCGAGGTGTATAAGTCCTAGTAGAATATTAACTTTCTTACCATGCGGTTAAGAAAAACCATTAGTCATATTTTTATGTGTTGTACCTTACACACAATTAGGATTTCTCCCACTTGTGCATGGCACAACATCAAGTATTTATACAAACAAGTGAGCATATTATGAGTCAGGTTATGATCCTGAGACTAGTGGGTTATGAGTCCACCATGCTTCCGTATGTTTGTATGAATAATATGACAATGTCATAGATATGATATGATTTAAGTCAAAACTAAAATCACATTTGCATTATTAGTATATCTAGAACTTTATTGTTAATAAGCAATGGTGCATAAACATTGTATAGATAACGTTTCAGGCAACGACATCAAAAAAGCGACAAGTTATCTAATAGAATAATATGCAATGATTCTTATAAAATTATGATGCTTCATATGTGAAAAGTAATGTATTATTTCAAGACCATCTAGAAATAAAATGGGTCACTTACAAAGTGATAAGCTCACAGCTCCTACTAAATTTAGACAGCATTACATGTGTGCCTATATCAGTAGTAAAATGCATTGCTCCCACTAGATAAGGCAACATTAGATGTGTGTCTATACCAATGAAGTGCAAGTAGCAATTTATTTACTTTTCTACTCTTTGAATATCAGCACATTATCTCTAATGTGAGCCTCACGAACTAGTAAACATGTACTTAGATATTCAAGGAAGTGTGTCAAGTTCTACTATATATATGATGGACTAGCCATCAATTCCATTCTTTAACTTGAAAGTTTTGCATGCAATTCCTCCTTCTACATTACCTCAAGGGTGTGTAGAATCTTAAGAAAAATATCGAGTTAAGGAAAACTACTAGAAAACATGCTATTAATTTCCTTTTCTCTTTCGCTATTTATTGAGATTTCCATTTCTAATTTTTAAAACTCATACCATGTCTTTACGCTTCAAAATGTATCATTTTGGTGGCTATAGAATACATGTTATCTAGTCATCCAAATAAGATGTGCAACCCTACTTAAGCTTTAGACTTTTTACAAGACAAAATGATTTCTCGAGTAAGTATGCTTTGAGTTTGATTAGGATTGGAAAATTCAAGTGTTCCTATTATAGCTTTCTCATACAATTAGAAAGGATAGGAATAGTTCTTTTTCTTACAAGGAAAGAAGAGTTAGTTTGGCTTCCTCTAATAAGGAAAGGAAACAAGCTTTTGTTTACGGTTTATGTTGCATAAATGTCATTAAAAAAAATTACAAAGTTCATATTAGTATTTTTGATAATTATCCTTTTAAAATTAACTACCCTTGTTTATAATATAAAACAATTAATTTTACAAAAGGCTAAGATCCTCATTGAGGTTCCACCATCACATCAGTTGATCTGCTAGCAATGATAGATTCAATAGGTAGGTGACATTCATCAATTGCAAAAACTTGTGCAATTCTTAGACCATATGAGACTCATGACATTTGTAACAGGAGAAACAGGAACAATGGCAGTTGCATGTTTAGGTCCATACCTTGCTCAAAGCCATGTTCACCTGCTTAACTCGATTAAGTCATCCAATGCGAGAATATATCTAGGTCTCATGCATAGAGAATAATCACCGCATATTATGAGTCAGGTTGTAGATCTTGAGACTAGTGGGTTATGAGTCCACCACGATTTCGTTGGTTTGTACGAATAATATGACAATGTCATAGATATGATATGATTTAAGTCAAACTTAAATCATATTTGCATTACAAGTATATCTAGAACTTTATTATTTAATAAGCAATCGTGCATAAACATTGTATAGATAACATTTCAGGCAGCGACATCACAAAAGTGACAAGTTATCTAATAGAATAATATGCAATAATTCTTATAAAATTATGATGCTTCATATGTGAAAAGTAATGTATTATTTCAAGACCAGCTAGAAATAAAATAGGTCACTTACAAGGTGATAAGCTCATAGCTCCCACTAAATTTAGACAATATTACATATGCGTCTATATTAGTAGTAAAATGCATTGCTCCCACTGGATAAGATAACATTAAATGTGTGTCTATACCAATGAAGTGCAAGTAGCAATTTATTTACTTTTCTACTCTTTGAATATCTGCACATTATCACTAATGTGAGCCTCTCGGACTAGTAAGCATGTACTTAGATATTCAAGGAAGTGTATCAAGTTCTACTATATATATGATGGACTAGCCATCAATGCCATTTTAACTTGAAAGTTTTGCATGCAATTACTCCCTCTACATTACCTCAAGGGTGTGTAGAATCTTAAGAAAAATATCGAGTTAAAGAAAACTACTAGAAAACATGCTATTAATTTCCTTTTCTCTTTCGCGATTTATTAAGATTTCCATTTCTAATTAAAATTCATACTATGTCTTGACGCTTCAAGATGTATCATTTGGTGGCTATAGAAAACATGTTCTCTAGTCATCCAAATAAGATGTGCAACCGTACTTGACCGTTTGACTTTTAAAAGACAATACGATTTCTCGTGTAAGTGTGCTTGGAGTTTGATTAGGATTGGAAAATTTAAGTGTTCCTATTATAGCTTTCTCATACAAGTAAAAAGGATAGGAATAAGTCTTTTTCTTGCAAGGAAAGAAGACTTAGTTTGCCTTCCTCTAATTGGGTTACAATTCACCTACGTCTCACGTAGAGCAAAAGGTAATTGCAAGTGATCTCAACTAATTGGACGACATGACTTAAATTTGTGACGGGTATAAGTTTTGATAAGTACATGCTCAAAAAGTGTGTACGAGAAAGCATGCATTCATCCTTCGTAGCACAAGTTAAAAAACTATTTTTAACTTAAGTCTAATACTTGTTTTTATGTGTGTCAAGTTGTTTATTTTCATGACTAATATATATAACCTACGTGGAATAAATATTAGTTTGAACAATACATAAATTAAATAACAATCATAACATTTATTTAGTGTTATTTATATAAAAACAAGTGTTTAGTTTCAAATCATATTTCAACTTTAAACTAAATCAAAGATTTAGTTTCTAAAATTGGTTTGTGTTTTGTTTTTAGTTTTTATAAAAAAAACACTTGCAAGTTATATACATTCCAAACATATATAAAAGCAAACAAACAAACACAACCACAAGTATGCAAAGCCTCAACCGATGAAAAAACTATGCTTCGTCTCGTGAGCCATCACAAGAACCAAGAAGTCAACTAAGGGTTAACCACACAACCATAAGGAGGGCTCCCACTTGCTCCAAGAACCATCATGAGCAAGTGAAACCCTTAATGAACATGATGCCCAAAACTGTCATAAAATTTCAGCTGACTTGATGGGCCTGAAACTCCTAGAACGATTCTTACCCAATCTGAGCTCCAGTTAAAGAAGTTGTAGCCCCATAAGTTTTTTACCTGCTCCCAATAATTCAGCCTCTAACTCCTTATAGAACTCCGGGAAATCCATTTTTAGTGGAGGTTACTCCAGCAACTCCGAATTTGACTTTATGCCTTTAACTTTTGTGCCATTAGAATCCAAAACATCGGTTACAATAATTTTATGATTAAATACATTTATCCTATAAGCTAACTACAGTAAAGTGCCGAAACAATGGCTACAATGAAAATTAAAACCATACAATAAGAAGCCGAAACATTGGCAAAACATAAAACTGAAATTAAATACAATATTAAGTGAAACAAGTCACAAGTGGTCATGGTTTTCATCGGCTTTGCATACAAAACATAATAATACCTTAATATCATGTGTTAACAAGGTGTTGGATAACTCTATTGCCAAACATGCATGTATTTGCCATGGAAACAAAATGATTAACAAGAAATAAATTGTTTAGCCAACGAATCGAAGAAATAAATTAACTAGAATTAAAACCCCGATTGGTACGTGTAAACAATGGCTTAAGGATCACTTAGTAGTGTATTAAAGACCTTATAACAACCATATTAATTCAGAAATTAATGCCCAAGGGGCTGATTTAAAACCGATTCAAGAATCGTTCCAAAACACGCGATTTAGGCCCTTTTACATGTACCCGATAACAAAACCAATTAAAGTATGCATAACAAATGGATATGAGATCAAAAATTACAGATCATAGGACCTTATATGGGTCGAATTAATTTCAAAAAATAAGCCCTAGAGGCTGTTTTAAAATTATCCTATTGATTCCATTAAAAAACACGCGTTTTTAGCCATTTTTACGCATACAAGATGATCATATGACATCATATGATGGCTCGTGATACCATTATTGGTGCTGAATCAAATGAATATCATATAATCAAATATAAAATGCAGCGAAACATGCACCTATCAATGGATCCATAGAGTTATATGATCAATTAAAGTTAAAACAAGAAAAGTAATACCTTTGTAGCGTGATCGGTAGAATCAAACGACGACCTTCACCTTAACACAACACTTCCAATGAAACCAAGTAATCAATGGAGATCACCTCTATGATGTATCCATACTACACTTCCTTGTATACCAAATTGATGCTAGTCTTAACCCCGTAGCTTTGTAAAACACTTTTGAATGAACAAGATTCAAAAATTAGATCAAGAAAAATGAAAACACGCACCATGTATGTGTTTGTGTGCAGTGTTATATAGAGAGAAAAGAGGAGAGATATATGGTAAATTGGTAATCAAATTAATGAGAGAATATATCATATTTATTAACCAAAATCAACTTGATCTTATCCCTTTTGTTCTCTATAGTGACCGGCCACCCTTATGGGTGTTAGTGGGTTTTCTTAAAATTTTCAAGTCCAATAAATATAGTACACTACTTATTTATTAGAAGCCCAATTTTGATCCCGAGTTACGTAGGTTATTTACATACCATAAATACAATAAATACGATATATAAAATGGTACATTAGTGTATATGTGTGTGACCCCATAGGCTTACATGTGTCTAGCCATATAATTAGTTATTATAACATGAGCATACTCCAACAGTTTAGCACTAACAACTTTGGACCCATGAGATATTGGGGACCAAATGTTTGAGGTGTTGCCTTATATAAATAGATATGCCTTGGAGTCGACTTGGAACCCGATGAGTGGATAAAGGATAGCGGATGCTCCAAACACATGACGGGTAACCGAAAGCTCTTCTCAAGCTACAAGGCATACAACGGAGGTAATGTCATTTTTGTTAGTAATCTTCGCGGTAACATCATTGGTGTAGAATACAAGTAATCTTTTAATATTCAAGTAAGCACTAGAGAGAGAAAGAGTGGAAGGAAGGAAGTATTTTCTAGTGAGAGAAAGTAAAGAACATGAAATGCATTAAGGTGAAAATGAGAATACAACCAACCAACACCCTCTCCAAGGCATGGAGAGGGTATTTATACTCTAAATGTGGCCGGCCATAGGCCTTGTAAGGCTTTCCATGGGCCTTTGGGCCATATTAGCTTATAAACAAAACATTGACTAACTACGGGCTTTGACTAGTTAATATTGGAAGTGACCGAGACTTTTCTTGTTCCTAACAATCTCCCCCTAAGGGAGGTCACTCCAATTTACAAAAATTTAAACTTAGCATACTATGCTTTGACTTTAGTCTTGAGCTCGTAGTCTTTAACTTCAATCTTAAACTTGTGAATTGTTGTAGTGATCTTTGACTTTAGGCTCGAGCTTGTTCCTTTATCTTGACTTGTTTGTGAAAAATGTGATCTTGAGCAACTTGAGATCATCAACCAAGCATAATCTTGTTTCGCCATCTTGTAAACTTTGCCATCTTGTGAACTTGTGATTTTTGGACCGACATGCTCATACCATTCTTGATTTGATAACTTGAAAGCTGTAATTATGCATCTTTCTCAAAGTTCTTTAACTTTAACACTTCGTCGCTTTGAGAAGGACGTACGGTATCAGAGTAGCGGAAGTCTTGAAACATGTACTTGATATAACACCCTGTGTTTTCAAGTCATTGACGACGTCGATAAATCTACTATTTATTTTTAGTGTCGTACGCGTTTGCTTGTAATTTCATGTATTAAGTAAAATCGCGTAAGCTAAAAATTTGCGTTCAATGTAAACGGGCACCAAACAATTAAGCGTTTACATCAATCAAGTATTAAATAATTATTTTGAGAATAATTATGGTCTTTGTTCATTTTATTTTTATCGGTTACGTAAAGTGTTTACGTTTCGTGATAAATTAAGTTTAGGCATACCCGGAACCACAAAAATATTCCTACGCTTCAACAAATGCCAAATATTATTTTCAATGACCAAAGTTAATAAAACTTTGGCACACTTATGGCCTATATGGACGTCCCACTTAAAAGGAAATAAGCAAGACTTATACAAGTTATGCATTTAATTAAAAAGCCAAACAATCATTTTACTTCATAGTATATACTTGATATTATTTTCACAAATTTTTTATAAAATCAACTAGCTCTATTCTCCATACCTTTTTTTCGTGTATTAAGGGTCCTTGGAGACTGAAGCACACATTTTACTAGACTAGTCTTTTGTACAACACCAATATAATGTTAAGACTAGACTTAGTTGTTTTGACAAGACTTTCCCCAATAACCTCCCATAGTTCCAGTTGACATAGTCTTCCTTATTACCCGTCCTCATATGTCTACAAAGGACCACTATGGCACTATTTTTGACAATACTAGACTCTTTTTTTATATGTGCAGTATGCAAGTAGTATACTCATACAACCTAACACTTACAACTAAAAACAATTTCTATCTCTTTTTATCTCAACAAACCCCGGCTCAATTTGCCAAACACAAACAAAACCATACATCTTTTTCTACACTCATGAAAGTTTATACACTATATCTAAGATACCTCAAGATGGTTTAAAGGGTTTGATCAAGCCTTTACAAGTAGTTATCAAGAAAGGAAGCTAGGGTTATATTTGGAATACTTGAGGTCTTCTGTTTGCAACTTGGTTTAAAAATCTAAAACAAGGGTTGATTTGTATTTATCACATACCATACATCACTTTGAGGTTATCTTTAAACCTTTATGTTTTATTTTTACTCATTTTTATGACTTATTATTTGTTTCTATTATAGTGAAGTCTCCATTTTGGGATTTAAGCATGTTTTAAATGGAAACTTACTTGTGATTATGATTTTTAACAGTTTTTCATATGAACTTGTGGATTTGGGACTATTGGACAAATTATGGATCTTAGACTATTTTAATATATTTTGACATAAGTAGATTATGAGTTTTAAAGAAATTATGGTATATTTTAAAGTGTTAAAAGTATGTATAAAACAAGTATATAAATTAATTATTTAAAGACACAAAAGGGGCTGTTAGATTCAAAATCAAAATAGAAGGGTTTTCAGTTATTATAAATACTACGCTCATTGACGATTCCAAATGATAAGGAAAACTCGAAAAAAAAAACGGATTAATAACGTAAAAAGATTAGATATTTACGAGTTATTCGTATATTAACGGAGTTTAATATAACTTTTATAACATTATTTTACAAAACAGAAAGTTTGGTAGTTTTAACATGATTTTACATATTTTTAGGATTCCAAAATAGAAACGTATTTGTTCGAATTAAAAACGAGAAGTTATGAATTACGCAAGAGTTTAGATACTCTAAAAATGTATAAAAATATTTTTTATTAAAAGTTCTGTTCAGGACAGTAATCATTAATTTTTGTAATTCATAAATACAATAGAACTTTCAATTATGAAGAACGTGCTCGAAAGAATACTAAAACTGAGCTTGAAAACGAATTTAAAATACGGTTTACGATTAATTCGAGTTTATTAAAAGTAATTTTATAAACTTTGATAGTAAAACAATTACTGATTCTTCGAACAGACCCATTATTAAAAAATTTCGATATTTTGATAACAAAGACGTGGTCGAAGGAATCGCTAAAATCGGGATTAAAACGAACAAGTTATTGCATTTACGGGTATTATGACAATTAAATTTATAAAGTAAATTATAAAAAGGGACAATGAACAGTAAAAAGAAAATTACTGTCATCAAAAGGTAATAATAATATAAAAATGTAATATTTTTATACATCATCTCAATACGAAGAAGTGCGAAAGAAAAGCGAGAAACGGGGAAAGTTATGTTAGTTTTACTATAACGTTACAATTTAATCCGTTTTCTCCCAGATATTTGAAGTACATTCTTAACCCTTCTTTAGGAATATTGATACCGCAACACCCAAAGTCAATTAATTCCCGGCATGAAGCGCATTTTTCTCTTCTGGTTAGTTATGACTATAATTGAATCACAAGTCAACTAACGTCCTGGTTGTCACAATTTATACTTTTTTCGTAGTCGAAAATGATAACCACATTTAAGTCATACTAAGGTCACAAATGTACTCATTTCTTCTGCCGAACGACGCTAGCTCTAAGGAATCATCATATTATCAAAACCTTTGTGTACATCTTTTATATAAATATTTCTACTCTTTTTAAGAATAAGCTTAGTGATTAACCGTTTGAGGAAAGCTCTTTATTGAATCAGAAAGAATTCTTCTCATGTTTTAAAATAATTATTCTCCTAACACTTCCCCTTGGGAACTCAAATGATGCATACTAAATGATGAGAGACTGTCTCTTTCCCTATGAGGTTGAATTAGTGCTCCCAAAATGCATACAAAAAGGCCTAATCAAAAGACTAACATGACGACTAAGCTTGAAATGAAGGCCATTGGACTGCTATCCATGTATACATCTACTATTCTACCCCCCCCTTTCCCCCTTGCTGGTTTCGACACCTCGAATCAGCAAAACCTTTTAGCACACATAATCGAGATTCAATGTTCGAATAATTAATAAGCTTAAATTCTATCTCCATTGCAGAATCAACTTCAGGCTTTTAAAAATAGTTGAGTTATTTTCCAAACAATCCTAAGTCTTTTACAACTATAAGGTGTTGGCAATACTGATCGAATGTCGTTTAAATGCCTATACTCACTAGGTCTCTTATTTCATATATAAGTCCTAAAGTTGAAACAAAGACAATATAAGCTTGTGTAGTTAAAATCCATTAACTACCCTTAAATTCGTGATCTGTCATTATTATAAAACTTTATCCGTTTATTTCGGGACTTTATTTGAAAGACTTTTAAAAGGATTATTTGATGAAATTTTCTTCCCCTCAAATAATGACCCGTTTTCTATTTAAGGAGTTGTAGTCTTTGTTTGAGTGGTCGAATTGTCTTTGAAAATCTTTTTGTGATTACTGAAAACACTGATTCCAATTGTGGGAAAGTGGGTTACACTTTTTAATAATAAAATAATATTTTCTTATTTTGACATTTAAATTGCACTGACTCGTACTCTTTTGGTATATAGGAAGAACGGGTGTGTTGCAATGTAAACACAAGCAATATGCATGGTCATAAAAGTAGACCATGCCAGAGAATGATTCCGTTATGGTCAAGTTTTCTTTTTGAAATACTTGGCCTTTAAGATGTTGACCGGGTTGCTTATCTGAAATAATCAGCAATAGCCATATTTGGCATGTTTTGATAAACATTTGAACTTTATGCTCGAACTTCATTTACAGATCGTATCATTTATTGAAGGACATTTTAGGTCCGTAATGTTTTTGTTTTTTAGATAGAAAGCATTTTTATTTATTTTTATAATTTTCTTTTTTATTTTTTTCTTTATTATATGGATTTAATTTTTTTGTATTTTGTTTTTATAAAAAATTTCTGAAAATATGTCAAAAAATTATTTTTGGTTTTAACGTATTTTTACATATTTAGACCGGATATTTGAATAGGTACCACCACTATTCATCAACTTCATATGCCAATTGTTTCAGAGTCTCCGGCGTAAAACTCTGCATTCCCAGCTTGTTGATAAGAAATTCTATTCTTTCTCTGCCAAGAGCTTTAGTGAAGATGTCGCCAGTTTGATACTCATATGAGAAAGTATAAAGTTCGATCACCCCATTCTCACTATGCTCATGATAAGTGAAATTAATGTCTATGCTTTGACCTGGAATGTTAAAACCATTGTTACAGCATAAGGCAATAGCGCTTTTGTTATCACAGTACATTGAAATTATTTAAATCAAAGGCATAGTCAGGTAAGCTTGTGATCTCCATCCAACGGATTGAGCACAATTTGAGCACAACATCCCCACATAGCAATATATTCAGCTTCCGTACTGGATATCATAGCACTTTTCTGCCTTTTTGATGACCAGCTAACAAGTCTATCTCCCAGAAATTGCTTACTACCAGATGTGCTACGGCGTGTATCTTGACAACCAACATAATCCACATCTGCAAATGTTGTTAATGTAATTAAAGAATCCTTCGGATACCATAGTCCCCGATTGACGGTTCCTCTTAGATACCGAAAGATCCTTTTGACCGCATGTAAGTGCTTTTCGGTAGGCTGAGCCTGATACCAGGCACACATGCATATAGAAAATTGCAGGTCAGGTCTACTAGCTGTAAGATAAAGGAGGGTGCCAATCATACCACGATAGTGTGACGTATCAACGACTTTCCCTTCTTTATCCTCATCTAGTTTGGATTTCTCCACCATGGGAGTATCCACTGGGTCACAAGTGTCAAAATCGTATTTCTTTAAAGATTCAAGGGCATATTTTGACTGGTTAATAAAGATGCCTCTGGGACTTTGAGAAATCTGTAGTCCTAAAAAATGAGATTTTGCCCATCATTGACATCTTAAATTTTGAAGGGTTTTTACATAGATAGGTTACTAAACTATCAACTTTTGTTCATCTAAGTTACTAAACTTTTTTTTGTTCATTTGGGTTACTGGACTATCAAAACCGGTTAAATTTGGTATTGAACTATCAGTGACCGGTTGCTAGTGTTAATTCCCGGTTACATTGCCATTGTGGCATCTGACTTTTGATACAAATAAGTTACTGAACTTTGCGAATTTGTTCACCTAAGTTACTAAACTTTGCCAATTTTTACACACGTTTTTATACACATTTTTATCTACACATTTTTATACACACATTTTTATACACGGTTTTTGTAAGAGAAGCATTGCAGAAACTACAAAGACCAAAGTGTAACTTATAGAAAGTTTAGGGGTTTATGTTGTAACTTTAGAAGATAGTTAGTTAGAGTTAGTTTTATCTTTTCCCGCTCATTTCTTTTAATTCAATGAAATCAATTTCACTGTGTGTTTTCCTCTCAATTCATCATTGTCAACAGTTTTATACACACATTTTTATAAACACGTTTTTATACACACATTTTTATGCACGGTTTTATACACACGTTTTTACACATATTTTTATACACAATTTTATACATACATTTTTATACAAGGTTTTCACATTTTTATACACGGTTTAATACACACAAAAAGCTGTATAAAAGCGTGTGCATAAAAACGTGTAAAAAATATGTGTATAAAAACGTGTAAAACGTGTGCATAAAATATATATATATATATATATATAATTGTGTGTATAAAAATATATAAAATTGCGTGCATAAAAAATATAAAAATGTATAAAAATATAAATAAAATTGTGTGTATAAAAACGTGTAAAAAAATATGTGCATAAAAACGTGTATACAATGTGTGTATAAAAGCGTGTATAAAAA
>BQNB010074967.1:0-31619 GCA_026074375.1 Tanacetum coccineum | reverse complement strand
GCTAGGATATATTATAACAGTATTTAATCATTATAACATTTAGTTTTAAGAAAAACGCGAAATTAGGGTTTCGGGTGTACGGTTTTGGATCAAAATGGAAAATGAGCATGAATTGAGTTATGAAACTTTAACAAGAGTATATTTAGGATCATATGAACATTATAAGGGTGTAGGAAAAGAATTAGAACATACAAAACCTGGGTTTGTGCTTCAAGGAGCAAAAATGGTGGAAACGGGTCAGAATCGGGACTTTCGGCTTCGTACGGCTAGAGTAATGACTCCCGGGCTTCGTTTCTTGGTTTGTTTTGCTTCCTTTCTATACTTGAGACTTCTTAAGATCTATTAGAATTCATATTGAGCAAGAAGTTGCTACTATGAAGGGTTATAGAGGAGGAAGTGGGGGATGAAGAAAAATGAAGACATAAGAGCCCTATTTATACTCATTTGAAGCATAGATGACTAAGGAAGCTTTGGTTCTATTCTTGGACGTGTGGAACAGCTATTGGGTGACTAGGAGAGGCTATATGGTGATTTGTTAAGGCTAGAAACTAGATTGAAGGTGTGGATGGCCTAGATGGAAGCCACGACTGAAATGGATAAAAAACATGCACATGGTGCCTTCATTCTTGACCATGGAGGAGTCAAAGCTGCTTATTAAGCTGCTACTATGAATCTAGAAGGGTTCTTGGGTGGTCACTTGCACATGGTAGCAATTTAGAGGGGTTAAAATGGTCATAGAAGCAAACCGGGTCTATTTTGGGTTTGACGGGTTCTTCAAAGGTTTTAACAAGGTACATTGTGTTATAAATGATTAAGGAATAATGAAATAGGTTGTTAAGGTCTGGGATTAAAGTAATTAGCAAAGATTAGCAATTGGTTTGGGTTAAAACGGAGTAGAATTGAAGAAATGGGAGTACGGGTTCAACTAGGGCTCGTTTAGGGTTTTCTTGACTTTCTTGGCTTATATTTTGCATACTCTTGATTAGGAATGATGGAATACAAATCCTAGGGTTTATATAAAGTATTATTAATGAAGTTTGGTCATTGGTTTAAGTTAAAATGGGTTGAAATTGAGAAAACGGGTCAAAGTTACAATTAGGGCATAATTAGGGTTTTCTGGATTCGTTAAGGTTTTCTAGGCTTTGATTTCTTGCACATTGCCAAGTTAATGATAGATAATGATTTGTAAACTCATTTTATGAGTTTATAATGGCCCTTGGTTGGTTATTTGGGATTAGAATGGTTTAAAACAAGTAAACGGGTTAAATGAACCAATTAGGTACATTTAGGGTTTCTAGGATATGTTTTACGTACAAGTGAAGTAAAATGATGAAGTAATGATGAAATAATGATTGAATAGGATTGATATGATTGTAAAATAAGTTATTACAACTTATTTGAGTGTTGGTTTGGGTTTACAATGGATAAAAGCCAAGAAACAGGTCATGGTTTAGAAACTAGCTCGGTTTTAGGGTTTAGGGTTTTGAATTAAGATTTTGAGTGAAAAGTAGAATGAAAGGCATAAAATGGGAATGAATTTAGGGTTTACATATTATAAAATGAGTGTAGTAGCTTGCTCACAAGTGGTGGTGAAGAAATTAGAATGAAAACGGAGGTAAAACGGCTATTTTTAGAGATTATGCTTAATGACTTATGCATTGAGCTTTTAAGGACTTGTACTTTGATTTAAAGAGATTATATATTTCAAATGAGATGTTATATTACTTGTACATATGATTTAGTAGCTTGTGCATTCACTTTAGGGGTTAACCCTTCCATGAGATTAGGGTTTAGGGCATCCGATAATGGTTTAAAGCCCGTTTTGATATGATGTTCAAATGTACCTCTTATAGGAATAATGGTACCTTGTAATAATTTATTAAGATATTGACTTGACAATGTAAGATGTTTGCGTGACATATATGAAGATAGATTGCCATAGATAGGTTGCTTGAGCCCGTTAACTTTAGTTATGCAGTTATAGTGCATTTGAATATTGGCAAGTAGTAATGTAATGAGATAAAATGTAAAACATTTCCCTAAAAAGGTGAGTTCATATATAATTGATAGATTGTACATCATCTAACTTAATAGATGGATTTTAAATTATAAAAATGCGGTTGTTATAAGATGATCAATGTAATATCCAATATCAGTTAATTGCAAAGTAACATACTTATATAAAGTACCATTTCAACGTTATATCAACACGGCGTTAAACCGTTATCGTTACCTCTAACCTTAATTCCATGAAAGGTTAACATCCTAAAGTAAATGCCCACAAGCTACTAAAGGCATATGGTACAAAAATCTATAATGCTCATTTGAAATATCAATCCCTCCAGTCAAAGTAACAAGTCTTTAAAACTCATATACAATCATTAAGCATGATCCTCCCAAAATAGCTGTTTTACCTCCGTTTTCACTCCAGTTTCTTCACTACCACTTTTGTACAAGCTACTACACTTAATATACAATGTGCAAACCCTAATTATTCTACTCATAATCTCTCACACATATTTTTGCACTCAAAACCCTAATTCAAAACCCAGAAACCCTAACCCGAGCAAAATACAGAAACCATGAACCTTCTGATTTTTTATACATTGTCAAACCAAATCGATTACTCAAATATAGTTGTAGAAACATAAACTACAACATATAAAAATATCACATTCCATCATCATTTCATCATTTCAACAACAACAATGTACAAGAATTAGATCATGAAAACCCTAGCAAACCCGATACCACTTAAACTCGTTCATAATTATAGTTTCAGAATCTGACCCGTGATAAAACATAGAATCTGGGCAAAATCATTAGGCTTTGAGTATTAAGCAAAAATAATACGTTGTAGCCCTATGTCTTGTGATCATTTTTCCGGTGGAATCAACCCGATTTGACGTCGGATGAATTAGTTATAGCCGAAATGGCAAAGGTGCGCAGATTCTGTACACCTGTAGTAAACGGCTATTATCTCTAGATTTTTGTATAGTAACCCCTAAATATGTAAAACTAAAAGTTGTAGAGGACTCAAATATCTAACTATGCTCGTTGTTTTGATCTTCATCGGAGTTACGGTTTACAAATGGCAACCAAATTACCGGGACTGATGTTGGTTGTCCAAAAACAGCCATGTAATAACCTAAACCAAACGCCCCTAAATCACTAACCATGCATCCAAGTACCTCAATGACTCTCCCACTTCACCTCTAAGCTACTTACAAGCACCTCTTTTGAATCCTTGGACACTAAATGAACCACATCTCCTCTTTGTTGCCTAAAATAAGCCATGGCTACAAAATCTCCACATAAACCCTCTTCAACACTTCCACCTTGCATTCTAGCCTTCCATGACTCACCATAGCTGATCCTTGTCACATTCCATATGTCCTAACCTGGTCTCTAAGCCACCATTAGTCACCACGATTCCAAAATGGTATAATATAGGTGTCTATGGCTTTCATTTCAACTCAGCCCCCACTTCCCCTCTATTGACCCTTCATACGGAAATCTATTTGCTCTAAGAAGATCCTAAGAGGTCCTAAGAAGTCTCAAGAACAGAAGTGAAGCAAAAGAAACCAAGAAAAGAAGCCCGGGAACCGTTATTCTAGGCGTATGAAGCTAAAAGTTCCGATTTCGACCCGTTTCCAAGCCTATAACTTAAACAGGTTCAGGATTTTCCACTTCTGCCCTACACTGTAGAATGTCATATATCTAATTAATTTCTTGTTAAAGTTCATAACATCTTTTCAGCTCATTTTCTATTTTGATCCAAACCGTACACCCGAAACCCAAAGTTTATTTTTTCTTAAAACTAAATGTATAAATGGTTAAAATTGTATAATCTATCCTAACATGCTATAACTATTTTATTATAACTAACTATTTATCAAGTCTGAAAGATTTGATTATAAACCTACGCGTTTCATTATAAAACCCTAATTCGACACTTTTAGTCCTCGCTTTACGATCGTTATTTTAAAACTTTCGTCACTTAAATCTTATACTTTAGCTTATGTTTATAAGCTATAACCTGTAAATATCCTTTAGAAACTTAAAAAAGCTTGCATGGGTAATTTGGGACTTTGGTTTTGCAAAAGTAATCCATGCAAGGGTATATATCATAACTTTCTGTAACTTCAAACTAAAGGACTGAAAATGTCATGTTATCAAAGTTATAACTAAAGGGTCGATTATGGTTCAAGCTTTCCATTTCAAGTTTACTTTTGTATATCTTTTAAACTGAAGGATCAACTCGAAAAATCTACTCACTATCAAAGGTATACTATCATTTTATACCACGGTAGATATCACTAAGCGTCAAGGGTCAAAAATGAAACACGCTGATGGAGGACAAATAATAAAAACATGTTCAAAACACATTTACTACAATGATCACAGACATATATCTTTGATCATCACACACACACAGTCGTAAAGACTGCGTCATTTTATTTTTTTTTAAATCACTTGCTAGCACATATTAGCACTGTACAAACAACAACATTAACTAGAGCCAGCTTCATAGAAATCAGTACCACAGAATAAGTTCTTCACAAGTGAGAGGCGTGTTTATCTAACAGTTATTAATGTCTGAGCGAGATAGTCATACAGTAGATTAGGTTTCTTAACGAGATTTTACTTAAGCTGTCATGATTGGCTTTCCTTAGCGACAAATAGAACAACAAATGATTTAATCGTGACTAGTCAACTTCTGATCATCTACTAGCGACACTTGTTACCGTTAGAACTCCGAACGTGTAGATCACATATAATTTACCGAATAAGCTTGCACCCGAACTGAGTGCTATAAAAACTCTCAGGACGGTCTCTATAACGTTTCCCCAACCAAAACAGCGTCGCATACACTGAATCATGTACTACATATCTAAAACCACTAAACTTGACTCTCATAGTCTTACTCAATCTGACATAATATTCGTAGCGATCATAGTTGCTACGTTCTACTACTACATGTTAGCTGCTGATACTGCTAACCGTTTTCCCTACTTATCTCGTTTCTATATCTTGAAATATCTTTCTAGAAACCTTGATCCCGTAATGTGATAAGTCGTCAGCTTTCATTTGGAATATTTATTGCACTACCTATCAATGTGAGTTCATAGCTCAATTAATATTTTCTAATGCTTGTATAAAGCCGCGAGGGATACATGTTATAACCTAAATGCAAGATTTCTGTATGCTATTTTCAATTATTATTTTATTCCCAGTAACATTTGCCTTTAAGTCCCAAAATCATGAACCGGTAAATACTTACGAGTAAGCGCAATGGTGCTGAATATGATCTATGTTGGGCTGACTCCGCTAGGTGTACCTTTACGAAGTAACCAATTGCACATCATTAGAAATCACGCGGGTATTTTGGCAAAGGTACCCGCAGGGGCTATAACGTATCACCATACCCCAAGGCTTCGGATTCATGAGCTAATGGCAATAAATAAATATGTTTTTCAATAACGGAGGATATCACTAGCCCTAATATCGCACTTGGCAAGCAAATTTATTTAACTCAAACTATGAATTTCACTCAACATTGTATTGACTTTTTAGGCATGTTTATACTCAGGTAATTGAGCAACTTTATGGCACGAATGGCATGACATGTAGATGGCTAAACTTGTTATCATTCACATTGTATGAAACTAGATTTTGGGACATGCCTTTGTAAAACTCTGATTTTAAATGAATGATAACGTATCTTTTGAACAAATGTCTCCTTTGAGTCATTTTCTATGATTATGATTGTTGTATCCATGAAGTAATACCCCAGATTAGCTTCCGCTGCTATATTGTAAAATGGGGGTGCTAGCAGATTGGTATAGCGCCATGGTTATAGAGGAACAAGTCAAAACCTTAACTATAACCACGATACTTTTTTCGAGCCATCAAAGTCCACCGTGCCACTACATTCCGGAACCTGTATTATAGATACAAATCAATTATCAGTTACATAAATAACTTTATGGTTATTACAACTTGGGTCACTATCAAATGATGTCTTCTCCCAACCCGCTCTAACTTTCGATATTAAGGAATGATTTTCTTTTATGAATATTCTTAACTATACTTCGATCTCATCATATTATTTCCCAGCTTCATTGGAAAGCAGTTCTTTTAACTCTTCGGAAAACTCTAAAGATAATATGATCCCACCAGTATTCTCATCTTTCTACAATAATCCTTGTTAAAAAGTCGTACAAGCATTTTATGCTAAGGAATTACCTATTTCATTACCAGATCCTATTACTCCACCAGCTATTTTGACTCCATCTCTGGTAGTCACCACCTTTTGTTTTTTTTTTTTTTTTTGTTGTTGATACCCTAAATTTTTCTTTGTTCTTAAGAATTATTACCACCTAAGAAGCAAATCCATTCCCCATCTTCTTCCTCAACTACGTCATCTAATTCATCTCGGAATCAAACCTGTGATTTGGTATCACCATCTTTCTTAGTTTATACTCCTACCCCACCTCAGATATTTAAAATAGGAAAAGATTCAGTTAAGATGCATCTGAAACATCATGAGGGACAAATCGAAGATATTTTGAATTACTTAGATAAACTCTCTTTTTACCACGTTGCGAAAATGGAAGAAGGACGTATTAATGATAGAATGATCATACGAAGGAACAGTGACGAACTAAAGACCGAACTTAAGAAAGTCTGTTCTCAGATTATCGAACTTCAAAAGAAGCAATTAGGGCAAAGAGATAAGATTGATTTTGCTCACTATAGAATTTCTGATCTTGAACAAATCATTGAGGAGATCCAAGCTCGTCACCAAACAGATCAAGAAGATCTTTAGGATGTCATCTACCGGCTATGAATCAACAAACTAGTAGACTAGTTATAGCTTTATCCTAACCACGGGATGTGTGGTATAAATAAAGACACTTGTCAAATCCTGACTATGTACAGTAAGAAGGCAAGTTATTTATGAAGGCAATCCCGTTATGTACCTTATTGTTTCATAATACCAGTATATCTCTCTTTCATCATCATCTCCATCATCATCATTATCTTCGTCTTCATTATTATGAATCATACCATAACCTCTAAGTGCTTAAAATTCAAAAATAAGCATTACTCTTTAAGCATTTTAAGCATCACATTTTCGGTTTCAAACTTGTGAGGTCATTCTACTACGTGTTGTCTTATTTGAAGAATGCCTCCCAAAAGGACGTTCAACACTAAAACATCAACCATAACTATTTTAGACTACCATCCAGCAAGGTCATTACTATGGAATTACCGCCGCTCTAGAAGCACAAGTTGCTACCATGGCAAATGCTGACAATCCCAATAGAAACACTGGACCAAGAGATTCCCGTAGCAAAAAGAGGAAACTACAAAGAATTCATAAGCTGTCAACCTTTCTACTTCAATGGTACGGAAGGAGCAGTCGGCCACATTCGTTGGTTTGAGCAGACTGAATAGGTATTTTCTCATAGCAACTGTGCCGAGGAAAACAAAGTGGCATTTGCTACCGGTACTTTAACCGATAATGCCCTGTCCTGGTGGAATTCATACGTTCAACCTATTGGAATAGATCAAGCCAATCAAATCACTTGGACCGAATTAAAAAGGCTCTTAACCAATAAGTATTGCCCTCGAACTGAAGTCAAGAAGATGGAAGACGAATTTTACAACTTGGCCGTGAAAGGAAATGATCTTAAAACTTACATGAGGATATTCCAAGAATTAGCCGTCTTATGCCAAACATGTACCAAACGCCGAGAAACAATGAAGTCTTCATTAGTGGATTACCCAGAAGTATTGAAGGAAATGTTACTGCCTCGAAGCCTCAAACTTTGGAGGAAGCCACCAACATAGCCTAGAGGTTAATGAATAAGATAATAAAGCGTAACTCTGTGCAAGAAACCAATTATTACAAACCAAGCTTAGAAAAGGGAAACATCAACAACTACAACTATCAAATAAACTAGAGACAAAAAAACAACCATAACAATGATTACCAACAACAACAGAACCGGAAGCAAGAAACCTTCAGGACTTATGCTGCCGCCAATAGATATACTGGGAATCGTCCCTTGTGTGAAAAGTGCACCCTGCATCACATAGGACCCTGCACTGTCAAGTGTCAAACTTACAACAAGATAGGTCATCTAACCAAGAACTGCAAAAACAAAAGACCAACCACCAGAAACGATCTACAAACAGTATCCGTAACTTGTAATGTCTGTGGAGGGAAAGGACATTATGCAAATCGGTGCTCAAGAGCAAACAACAGGGCCACAGGATGGCGTACTTAGAGACAAGTTTGCTTTTATTCACTTTAGGATTTCTACTCTAGAAACAACTCTCGAAGATATTCAAGTTCATCACCAGAATCTTCTGAAACACACTTCATAAGTCTGAAAACCCCAAACATCAAGCTACAATCCTTGTCATTTGTTGCTTTTATCTAGAATCCTATCTCAAGACACGTAGTATAAGTGTTAACTCTTTTAAAAGTTTCATATGTAAAGTTATCCATGAAATAATAAAGTGATTGATCCGTTAACCATCTTGTGATCTATGATATCAGAACTCCGACATCATTATGATCCAATAACCATTGATTCTATTATATTCAACTCTGAATACTCTCCTCATACCTTTGAAACATAAATTATCATCCTCGACTACATGAGCGTCAGTACAATTTAAAATCTCCTATTTTTGCTTACCTTCGATGATCAATACATTTTCTACACATTTACCGTTCGATATCATGTATTTTTATGCTTAGGAAATGACGAATTATGATCATCATATTGAAATGAATTAGACGCTTCTTCATTAAATAAAGAAATTATAATCGTCCGAACTATGAATTTATAAATTCTCAGTGTACAAGATTTGGAGACGTCTTATCTTGTAAGTGAGCAAATTATAAATAAGTAAGCTTAAGTAGATAGCATATGTAAAAAACCATTCTTTCAATCCGTTTGTACAAATAAATTTCTTTTCTTCATTAAACATTATCATTATTATCCTTCATCATACTGTTCATTTTCTCTTCTTACCATCGCAAATTCTTACAACCCTTTTCCTAGAAACACTAAGCCCTCCTATTAAATCACTCATTCTAAGATTTTGTCGTTATAATCGATGCAACGTAATAACAGGAAACACACAAGAATGCTATACAATAGTCAAATGATTTCAATACCACTAGGTATGTAAAATTTTGACAAAATACAAAAAGACTGTGATAGCATTCTATTCGATGTTTCGACTTTTAAGAGGATAATGGATACCTATTCTTTTATATCAAGTGGTGCAAGCGGAAGTGAGGTCCTAAAGAATCGAAGTAATCATCCACCCAGGTTCTGAACAAAGATATATCAGGATCTGAAAATTCTATTAGACTGTCATTAAGAATGTGTTTCTTGGAAATAATAGACATGTGAAAGGAGGCAAATTATAATGAAGTGCGCAACATAATTTATAAATGCATCACACACGTGGACTTGTGACATTTGATTACAACTCTTTTACTATTCATAAACTTCTTGACATCTCTTTGGCATCCGAACTAAATCTCGGACGCGATATCTGTAAGGGTGGAAGACATAACACCCCAAGATTTTCATCAAAGCAAACCTATTTACTATTATACACAACTTTACGAGGAATTTTTTCGCTTATTACATTACTTGAATTACCTATTATCACAATATGCAATGTATAAATTTGCATAACTCGAGTAGACCATCTCACACATCCTAAGACCTAGTGAAATCCTATTCTTCTGTATACGTCACCAAACATCATAATATGTCAAACAATATCCTAATTTCCTTATTGCAAATTCATTACTTATATAAGTACCATGCGCAACGTAATAATCAACACAGGGCTTTAAACCGTTAATTGTTTCTCTAAACCCTATTCCATGAAAGGTTAACATCTAAAGTGAATGCACAAGCTACTAAAGCATATTTACAAGTAATATAACATCTCATTTGAAATATAAACTCCCTCCAAGTCAAAGTAGAAGTCTTTAAAAGCTTAATATACAAGTCATTAAGCATGATCTCTAAAATAGCCGTTTTACCTCCGTTTTGACTCCAGTTTCTCCACCACCACTTTTGTACAAGCTACTACACTCAATATACAATGTGCAAACCCTAATTATTCTACTCATAAGCTCTCACACATATTTTTGCACTCAAAACCATAATTTAAAACCCAGAAACCCTAACCCGAGCAAAATACTGAACCATGACCCGTTTCTTGATTTTTATCCATTGTAAACCCAAATCATTACTCAAATAAGTTGTAGAAACATAAACTACAACATTACAATTCACATTCCATCATCATTTCATCATTTCAACAACAATGTACAAGAATTAGATCATGAAAACCCTAGCAAACCCGATACCACTCAAACTTGTTCATAATTATAGTTTCAGAATCTGACCCGTGATAAAACATAGAATCTGGGCAAAATCATTAGGCTTGCAGTCTTAAGAAAAAAAAAAATGTTGTAGACCCAATGACTTGTGATCCATTTTTCCCGTGAATCAACCCGATTCGACGTCGGATGAATTAGTTATAGCCGAAATGGCAAAGGTGCCCAGATTCTGCACACCTGTAGTAAACGGCTATTATCTCTAGATTTTTGTATAATAACCCCTAATTATGTAAAACTAAAAGCTATAGAGGACTCAAATATCTAACTATGCTCGCTGGTTTGAGCTTCATCGGAGTTACGGTTTGCAAATGGCAACCAAATTACCGGGACTGATGTTGGCTGTCCAAAAACAGCCATGTAACAACCTAAACCAAACGACCCTAAATCACTAACCATGCATCCAAGTACCTCAATGATTCTCCTACTTCCCCTCTAACTTGCTTACAAGCACCTCCTTTGAATCCTTGGACACTAAATGAACCACATCTCCTCTTTGTTGCCTAAAATAAGCCATGGCTACAAAATCTCCACATAAACCCTCTTCAACACTTCCACCTTGCATTCTAGCCTTCCATGACTCACCATAGCTGATCCTTGTCACATTCCACATCCTAGACCTGTCTCTAAGCACTCCGTTATCACAACCAAGTTCCCAAATGGTATGAAATAGGGGTGTTATGCTTCATTTTAACTCATCCCCCACGTCCTCCTTAAACCCATGCATTAGCAGCAATCCTTTGATCTAATTAAAAGATCCTAAGAGGTCCAAAGAAGTCTCAAGATCAGAATTGAATCAAAAGAAACCAAGAAAAAGAAGCCCTGAATCGTTTATTCTGAGGGCGTACAAGCTAAAAGTCCCGATTTCGACCCGTTTCCAAGCTACAAGCTCAAACCCAGGTTCTGGATGTTCCACTTCTGCTCCTACACTCTTATAATGTTCATATGATCCTAAATAAACTCTTGTTAAAGTTCATACTCGATTCGCCTGCTCATGTTTCCATTTGATCCATAACCGTACACACCGTAACCAATTTCCGTTTTTTCCTTAAACTATATGTTATAATGGTTAAATGTTGTTATAATCTATCCTAACATGCTTAACTAATGTTATTATAACTACTTTATCAAGTCTTGAAAGAATTTGGATTAAAAACGTACGCGTTTTCATTATAAAACCCTAATTCGACCCGTTTTGAGTCCTAGCTTACCGAATCATTATTTTAAACTTTCGTCACGTTAAATCTTAATATTTTAGCTTATATTAATAAGCTATAACCTGTAAATATCATTTAGAAACTTAAAATAAGCTTGCATGGCAATTTGGACTGTTTTGCAAAAGTAAATCCATGCAAAGGGTAATATAACATAACTTTCTAAAAACTTATAACTAAAAGGACCGAAAATGTCAGTTTTGATCAAAGTTATAACTATAAGGGTCTATTATGTCACTTTCCAAAGTGCAAGGTTTACTTTGTATATCTTTTAAACTTGAAGGACCAAACTCGTAAAAGTGCAAACTTCAAGGGTATATTTTTCCATTTTTAATTCTTTAGGGTCTAAAATGTAACTTTTCAAAAAGTATAAAAAACATTTCAAAACATTACAAGGACATAACTTTCAATTAACGCTTTTCGTGCTTATCATTCCAATATAGATCAAAACATCTAAAAGCTGATTATTCGTATAAAAAAAACGCACCATACTAGGAGCTACATATTTAAAGGTTCATATTGGTATTACTTCTGACTAGAGTTGTTGGTTACGATTTGAAGGCCAAGCTCCTCAAATGTTTACTAAATGACTTCCTAAATTATGAATGCCCCAACGTGATACAATAATTCCAAACTTTCAATCAAACTCGTGACTCTTAAGAACCAAAGTTCTAGAATTACAATCTGCCTAAGACTATGACATATATACTCAGTTGCCGTGACGTGCTGTTTTTACTATCATTTATGCATATCAACTTCCCTTAAAGATGTGATAAGGTCATCACTTTTTGCATTTTGAATATTTATTGCAACTACCTATCAGGTGAGTTCATAGCCTCGCATTTCAATATTTCAAATGCTTTATAAACCCGCGAGGGAGATACATGTTATAAACCTAAATGCAAATATTTCTGTATGCTATTTCAATTTATTATTGCCTAAGTAACTATTTGCCTTTAAGTCCCCATAATCATGAACCGTTAATTACTTTACGGAGTAAGCGCGAATGGTGTGAATAGATCTATTTGAGGCTGACTCCCCCGTTGGGTACCCAGTTACAGTAACCCAATTGCACATCATTAAAATCCCGCGGAGTATTTTTGGCAAAGTACCCGCAGGGCTAATAATAATGTTAATCACCAATACATACCCTAAGGCTTCGGATTCATGAGCTAATGGCAATAATAAATATGTTTTTCAATAACGGGTGTATATCAACGTAGCCCAATATCGCACTTGCATTCAAATTATTTAACTCAAACCTATGAATTTCACTCAACCATTGTGTTGACATTTTAGCATGTTTATCTCAGGTAATTGAGCAACTTATGGCACGAAGTGGCATGGACATGAAGATGGCTAAACTTGTTATCATTCACATTGTATGAAACTAGATTTTGGGACCTGCCTTTGTAAAACTCTGATTTTAAATGAATGATAACGTATCTTTTGAACAAATGTCTCCTTTGAGTCGTTTTCTATGATTATGATTGTTGTATCCATGAAGTAATACCCCAGGTTAGCTTCCGCTGCTATATTGTAAAAATGGGGGTGTTACAGATGACAACTTAGCTGATCCTTTTACTAAAGCATTGGCCTTTCTAAAGCATTCAGAACATACTAAGAATATTGGAATGCTTCCAGCTAGTAGTCTCATGTAAATCTGTGTTTTATTAGTATTTGGATAATTAGGATTGTAAGACAATTTTATTTTCTAATGAATAAAGATACCTGGTATTTATTTTCATTCATAAAATGTCAATTGTTTACCTATATTTGATATATAATCCTTGTAATGATATTCTCATTCTAAATATTCCATTGTCGTTACAGTATGGGAGTATTGGTACGATACGGAAAATTTATTGATGGTAATATTCCTTGAATATATAGATGGTTCCCGCCAAACTCATATGTTATTCACAAGGGATGCATATTGGACACCCCAACCTTCGAATATCTACTTTTGGATCCGTTGTCATGAGTAAGATATCAAAAATGGTTAGTTAAGTTATCCTTAGACTTGAGAATACAAACAAGTTTTGGTATGTGTGGATATCACTTTTTAATTCTAAGTCAAACGTTGTCCTGAAAATGGTAGTTATAAAGACTATTTAATGAGTGATGTAAGCAGTATTCACAACACTTGTATTCAACAAAGAATTTGTTCCTCCACTTAGTATGCGCAGAATGATACCATTGGCGCCTCTCCAGAATTAATCAGATAATTGTTTGGCCAAACCCAAAGGGTAATGCAAGATGATTCTTGATTACATTTGGTATATCTGTATTAAGTTCTAAAACGAGAATCTAAATTGTTAAACTATATGGAATGAGTTAGGATCCATATCTATGGTTTAATGGTATTTAAATAAAGGGATGATTATAGCAAGAGATACATAACCATGCTACTGAGAATGTTTTTGAAACTTCATCTCAGACATTTCTAGTTTTAACAATGAATGTGAGTGTTGCTAGATGATTACGTCGTTAGTATATGGGCTGTCTGCTACCCCAACTCCCAAGTGGGAGCTGTTGGAATATGTGAGTTGGATTAGCTTAATACGACTAGAAATGTGTGAGCCTATTGGGGGCCCACACGTTAAACACTTAGAGTGCGTTAAAGCTTCACGTATGTTTCTAAAAGTAAAAAGTTTGAACATAAAACGACTAGACAAGAATCATATGGTGTCCTAATAAGCTAGTCGGCCATAAGGAAGATTCTAGAGAGTGTCTAGGTGCGTTGGACCTAGGTGATAAGGAGAAGAGATTTGTGATAAGATTTGGAGGTGTTGTGATAAGGCTTAAACTCAAGGGTTTTAGTCTTATCATGAGTAGGGTTTGGAGGCTAAAAAAGCCCCTCTTCCATAGCTCATTCACCACATCCAACACAGCCCAACCAAACATAGAAACTCCACTCTTTTTCTCCTCTCCAGTAAATCAGACGCACGCAAAACGCCAATTAGGTTTATATATCAGATTTTGGTTATCATCACTAAAACCCCTAACCAATCTTCGATTAAACCCTTTAGGGGTTAATCCAAAGTGTGGATTTCATCCAAGGTCTGTTACAAGAGGATTAATTATTGGTATTTATATGTTGTCAAGGCATGACAATAGATAGGGTTTCATTTGTTTGATTTCGGTTTGATTTGGTGAAATTCGATAGAACCAAAATTGGTAAAAACCCTAGATCCGGTTGCTGAATTTCGGTACAGATTCAATGAGTGGTTTTTGGTACTTAATTCGGGTAACAAAGGTATACAAAGGTTGTTTGGGATACACGTGAAGCTAGCTTATCATCGCCGGTGCCCCACACGTGTATTTGTCGTGTTTAATGTAGAGCACTCGTAGAGGTGTAATTTAACCACTTTGTTTCAATTAGCATTAATTCTTCAAGATATATGTTCCACTTTATTTATATTGTGTGTAAATATATTTCATACTTGATCCATATCCGTTGCGTACTAGTAGTTGTTAATGGTTAACAGTTATTTAAATTCCAACAGATATGATTATACTTCTCTGTTTTCTCCAATACACCACTAGTCCTTTTCTTGATTACTAATTAAGCATAACACATGATTAGATAACCCTTAGGAGGATTCTTGATAATTAATGAGCTTTGGTAGTTTTTTTCCCTCTTAAAACCTCTAGAGAGCCACATATGGGACACCACACCAACACGCGTGTTTTTCTTGTTATTTTCCTGGATCAATAGTCTCATAAGCCCATAAGTTCCAATTGATAATTTTGCATTTTAATGGTCGTTAGTCCCCATCGTTTAATCCTTTGCACCGTTAGTCCTTTTCGTTAACTATTTTGCCAACTAAGCCCTTATTTCTATAAAATACTATCAATAAGACTTTTCTAATTTTCCATTAATAATATAAAAGTATTTGATTAAAACTTATAAAAATTGGAGTGTTACAACTCTCCCCCACTTATTACGTTCGTGTCCCCACGAACTAACTCGGGGTGACTATTCTAGTTGAAATTCTATACGTCTAATTTAGTCTCCCCACTTAAGTTATAATATAGTCACATATATATATATATGAACCAAATTCTGATATACATGAATTATGTACAATGTAACTTATAAACATAATTTATTACTTGAACCTTCTCCTGTTTTTGTCCTAGCGGTTTCTGCTAAGGTCATATACGCACGACCCCGTGCTCTTGCATTGTTCATTTCTTTCTGATCTGCATTTTTTATACTGTCTGTCATGTTGTATCGCGGGTTTCGTACTTGGGCAATATTTACTATCATGATCTGTTCCATTACACATCTCAGAAACTGTGACAAGCGGCATTTTTCCAAGTTAATATTTGGCTATTAACTTACCATTTTTCACTTTTTACGTTTACGTCATTAATTTAACGTATAACTAGGAGATTACCTTGCGTTTTAGCAAAAACATCTTCGTATATGTTCTGGCTTTAGACTAAGTGTAGTCTACTAATGACTAGCGTGTTATGCCTTTACGGGCATATTTCTATATGTCGCGTGCTTATATTTTACGAATTACAGGAATTATTTACTTGTGCATTTCTCATTTGCATGCATGCATGTATATACATTTTCCCTCCTAAACAAAAATATTTAGAAATTATACATAGTTAAAATCAAAAATTTTAAAATCATTTTTGGTCCCCTCCCCCCCCCCCCTTTGTTCGACCGAGTACCACCCCACACAACCCCCACCGCCACATGGTTCTGTTTTTGTTGTCTTACAATGGTACATGTGGTCACTCTTGGTCTTTGTTTTCTAGCCATGATCTTTCCTTTTAATTCTCAACAAAATTATACACTTTATTTTCTAATGCACATGCTACACTTATATTTTTTTAACTGTACATATATGCTTGCCCTATGATAAAAATTTAACCCCCCCCCCCCCCCTCTTAATACCCAAGACACACACGCACACTAGTTACACCAGCAAAACCATGTGCATATTACTTATGGCTAGCTTACATTAGTATCCTTATTTTGGTGTCAAGCTCAACCAACTAGCACATTTCCTCTTTGCAAGCTTACATTAGTACCCTCCTTGTCTTACTAGCAACAAACTTTGTCTCATTCAAAAATTAATCCCATATCTATACCAGTAACTAGCTTATTCTTTCACACACTCACAAATCAAAATCAAAAACTCTATCTTCTCCCTTCTCTTTTGGTTCGAACAGTACAAGACCCAAACAATGGGTGTTCATCTTTTTGATATACAAGATACAGGTTCATATACATACTAGTGGTGTTTGATTTGGTTAGTTTGGGTTGCTTTTGGATCGAGTTCGGATTATACATAGTTATATTTTCAAGTTAATCTTCATCTATTTCCTTCATTTTTGTAAGTAAACATTTTTCTTGCATATTTTCGTAATTTTCATTCCATCTTCATATACGTTTATCGCCATACATGTTATTTTATAAAAACTACACTTAAAAAAAAAATGTAATAATATAAAAGTCTTATATAAAAAGTTCACTTTTGAGCTCCTTATCGTTTTTGTAAATACATATGTTGTCAAAAGTTATATTTATGCTTGTTTATGTATATTTGGTCATAATAAACTTAAATATTGAGACTCGTGGAAGTGTTAAGGATTTATATAGTGTTAGGATGAGGTTGATTTGCAAGTGGGTTTGTGGATTGTGGATTTGTGTCGTTGGTGGATTATAGACTATTGGAATAGGACTAGAATCGGTGGAAGGGAAAAATAGGTAGTACTTGTTACTTTGCAGGCCGATTAATATAGATAAAAATATTTATAGTGGAATTAACGCGATTTGTTAAAATTAGACGAAATAAATAAATTTTCTAAACTCCGTTTTTATAGTGTCAAAACGTATATTTTAAAAGTGTTGGAAACTTGTATTTTAGAAGGAATATTATGGGTTAATATACAAAGAAGTTATTAAAGTTTGGGTAAATGTTCTATTACGTTACTAAAGTTTAAAACGTTACATAAGGTTAACTCAATATACAATGTTTATTGTATGATTACTGAACCTATAAACAATTTGTAAATCATCAACTGAAACTTAAAAATGCGATATTTATGTTACTTAACTTATCCAAAAATATGTGTTCAGGTTACCCGATTAACACTGAAAATATTGAAGTGTGTGCTTCCTATAAGTTTAGTAACCTATTTGTAATGTTTTAAACTTTAGTAATGTAATCTAACATTTACGCAAACTTTAGTAACATTTGTGTATAATAACCCGAATATTATTTGTACTACTTTAAAAAACATTCTTTTAAAAGACTTAACGACTGTTACGTAGAAAATAGTAACTAGACTATTTGGAATTTTTCGAAAAGACTTAGTAACGAGCTACGACTATTCAAAGTTGGACTATTTTTTGAAATGCTAAAAGTATAAATTTGAAATTTTACGAAAAGACTTATGAACGAGCTACGAATATTCAAAGTTAGACTATCTAGCTCATAAAAGTGTTAGAAACTCTTATTTAAAATGTTGACTTTTTACGAAAAACGTAGTTTGACTTTAAAAGTCAAACGCGGACATGTCAAGGTGATAAATAGTCAAAATAACCCATATGCATATTCATACTTCATTTTCATCAACTTAAAGCATGCATACATCATTTAGGTTGCGGTTAAGAATTGCACCATTTCATACTTGATCGAACTTTCGTTGTTGTACGGTTTTGCTTGAGGTGAGTTTCATATCCATGCTTTTACTCGGTTTTACGAATACTTTTATAAATCTCAGGGTGAGATGCATTGCTTTGTTTTACGTTTGGACGCAAGTACTTTACTTTAATTTTTACATGATTACGGATTAGCTTAAGTACCGTTAACCTATTATGCCCCATCATCAACCGTTAATTACTTGTATAAACGTGAGTGTTATAATTAAATCTATTAGGATTGACATTCCTCGTTCGGGTTTTATGATTCTTACCTGATTTGGAAATACCGAACAAACGAACGTATATCATGTCGGAATACTAGGTGGTCTCGAGTTGGCCACCTACTTGAGCACTTTACCTTGCATTAATTTGCATACTTTGTCTAGCCTCGGTATCAATGGCTTAGTGCAATCTTAATTACTTTTATGTATATTGTACACCATGCAATAATTACTTTTAATCTTGCAGTCTACATTTCTATTACACTAAACCTATAAACTCACCAACTTTATGTAGGCACTTTTAAGCATGTATTCTCAGGTGCTAAATCCCGTAAGAGCATTTATGAAGTCTTTAGAGTCCGCATCATCATCATGGTTCATCTCATGGATTTTACTTGCATCTAAATCATTCTCATTGTATTTTATCAAATTATGACTTATCTTGATGCAATACTTTTTGGACCGCTTGTCTAAAACTTATTTAAATTTTATGTATCAACGAGAGTTTTTTTTAAACGACTCATTTATAGGTCGTTCTCTTTATCTTGTGCTTATGTATTATGAAGTCACCACCCCCCGATTTACCCTTTCGCTACGATATTTTTGGATGACAGATTGGTATCTAGAGCAAAGGTTATAAAGAATTAGGTTGCATATTAGGCCTAGACTATAACCACTACATAAACATTGCATCACTTAACATTATAAATACTTTGCGTGCATAACCACTACATGATCCCTATTGCCTATACTTGTGATTGCATTTGCCTTACGCATAATCTAGATTTGTTTTATATAAATATTACTTATATAAATACTAGAACTTTTTCCCAAGACCTTGTGAGTAATACAATGGTCTTTAAAACTTTTTCATGACTTTACATAATACCGCTTTAAATGATATTAATACTCATCATAGTCTGCCGATCCCACTGATTATCTTACTATCCGACTCCGAAGACGAGTTTGAACACCCTCCCCTTACTTTTGAAACACCTACGTCATATCGTAGCCCGTCACCTAGAAACATGCCGATTAATTCGAACACGACTTTAAGCCGTCACCTCGTAACACTCCATTTTTAGAAACACGACTTTTAGAACCCAACTTATTTTATTCACTCCGTTTGATTTTGAAGAAAATGCCGACGATAATAAAAGGAATGAGTTCTACAGAGATTGATTAGATTTTAGCCCAACGAGTTACTAATGCTATTGAGACTAATGCTTAAGGAGAGATTTTCCATGCCTTGCATAGTAAGACCTAAGTCGATGCCTTCTTGGACTGTATTCCCTAAGAGATTTGCACTAGTACTTTCCTATGAATTTCATTGTATTGTATAGATGTCTTCAAATTCTCTATTAATCTATGTGTCATGACGATTCTGTCAGTTACACTCCTTGAATTGTTACCGTCTTATAAACCATTTCACTATCGTTTTATAAACAATTTTGCCATCACCTTATAAACTAGTTTGTTGTTATCCTATGAACTAGTTTGATGTCATCTTATAAACTGTTTTGTTGTCATCCTATAAACTATTTTGCTACCACCTTATAAACTATTTTGCTGTCATCTTATAAACTATTTTGCTATCATTTTATAAACTATTTTGCTGTCATCTTATAAATTGTTTTGCTGTCATCCCACAAACTATTTTGCTATCATCTTATAAACTACTTTGCTATCATCTTATGAAATATTTTACTACTTTATAAACCGTTTTGGATACTACCTTTATAGCACATTAAGTTTATACCCATTTAACTCCGAGGACCATAACACTAGTTTGACGCAAATGAGCATTGCAAATCATTAGTCCTTAACAATACATAGCTTTGATCACCTAAGTCTATTTTAGAAGGACCAGCTATGTTGGGAGAAGTCAACTAAAATTTCCACTTAAAATTTTGTCAAAATCAAGTTTTCTACTCTTTATTCTCGAAAAGCAAGATTTAGTGTGTGTAAACATTAGCAGTACAGATCATCGGATTCGTTATTAGTAATAATAGTAAACCAAGTATACTTTTACACAACCTTATCATATAGAGTCAGCCTCATCTTACACCACATCCTTAGCCAAAAGATCAAATTACACCACTAGTCACCCTAGGACAATCCCTCAACCAGTGCGATCACATGAGTTGCTTCGTCATATGGCCAAGACCTTGGAGACTGCAAATGAAAGAAAAAGGACTACTAAGAGCATAATAAACTATCCTTTTAATTGGGTTAGAGTTAAGAAAATTAGGAGATTCCTACACCATCTAATTTTCTAATGGTTGTGAAGTTAAGGCTAAAGACACAATCATTACAAGTACCTAGAACCTAGCCGGTAGCAGTTTCGTATCCACTGCTTTTAGCCTTTTAAGTGATATCGCCCCAACTGCCTTAGACACTAAGCACAGTATTGAATTAACTTATGTAAAGTTAGTAAGAGCCGATACCATAATTAGAGGTTGTACCTTAAAATTGTTAAATCACTCGTTCAAATCGACCTAATGCCCATAGAATTGGGAAGTTTCAACATCATTATTAGAATGGAATGGTTGACCAAGTACCATGCCGTGATTATTTGGGATGAAAAACTCGTTCGTATTCCCTTCGGAAATGAGACTCTAACGATTCGAGGAGATAGGAGCGAGGATAGACACGACACTAGGTTAAACATCATATCTTGTACCAAAGTCGAGAAGTGTATACATAAAGGATGCCATGTGTTTTTGGCGCATATCACTGTGAAAAAGACAAAGAAAAAGTCGAAGGAGAAGCGACTTGAACACGTACCTATTGTACGAGATTATCTAGAAGTCTTTCCCGAAGATTTGCCTGGATTGCCGCCGACTTGACAAGTTGAATTTCAAATTGACCTAATTCTCGGTGTTGGACTTGTAGCACGATCGCCTTATAGACTAGCCCCTTCAGAGATGCAAGAATTGTCTAGTCAATTACAAGGAACTTTAGACATAATGATTTATAAGACTAAGTTTCTCGCTTTTGGGAGCCCCGAGTCTTGTTTGTTAAGAAGAAGGATGGATCCTTCAGGATGTGTATCGAATACATAGAGTTAAATAAGATAACGGTGAAGAACAGTTATCCGCTTCCAAAGATTGACGATTAGTTTATCCAACTACAATGGTCTAGTGTGTACTCGAAGATCGATTTGAGACCAGGTTATCACCAACCCAGAGTTTGAGAAGAGGATATTCCTAAAACCGCATTTAGAACTTGTTATGGTCATTACGAGTTCTAAATGATTCCTTTGGACTGACCAACGCACCGGCTATATTCATGGATTTGATGAATCGGGTGTGTAAACCGTATTTAGATAAGTTTGTGGTAGCATTCATTGACTATATTTTGATCTACTCAAGAAGTAAGAAGGAGCACGAGGAACACCTTAAGTTAATTTTAGAAATTACTTAAGAAGGATGAATTGTACGCCAAATTCTCTAAGTGCGAATTTTGGCTTCTAAAAGTGCAGTTTCTTGATCATGTTGTCAATAGTTAAGGCATTCACATTGATCTCGCCAAGATTGAATCAATCAAGGATTGGGAAACGCCTACGACTCCAACAGAGATACGCTAATTCTTAGCTCTTGTTGGATATTACTAACGATTTATTTTTTAAAACTGCTAAGCCTATGACTAAATTAACTCAGAAGAATCAGAAATTCGAATGGGATGAGAAGGTAGAGTTAGAGTTTTAACTACTAAAGCAGAAACTTTGTAGTGCGCCGATTTTAGCCCTACCAAAAGGAACCGAAAACTTTGTAGTTTACTGTGATGCCTCGCACAAAGGATTAGGTGCCGCATTGATACAAAAAGAGAAGGTTATAGCTTACGCCTCTCGACAACTGATAGTCCATGAGAAGAATTATACCACTCATGACCTGGAATTAGGAGTATTTATATTCCCCCTAAAGATTTAGAGACACTACTTGTACGGTACAAAGTGTACTGTGTTTACTGACCATAAGAATTTACAACACATTCTTGACCAAAAGAGTTGAATGAGGTAACGTCGATGGTTAGAGTTACTTAGTGATTATGATTGTAAAATTCGGTATCCCCGTAGAAGAGCAAATGTTGTAGTAGATGCTCTAAGCAGAAAAAGAGCAAGGTTAAAGTCCTTAAGATAGACCTTAGTGATTGCAATTAATTCAAACCTACCATCACAAATCCGTGATGCACAAGTAGAAGCACTCAAGGAAGAGAACGTTAAGGATGAGGACTTACGTGGTATGGACAAGGAGTTAGAGACTCGTACAGATGGAACCCGTTGTTTCATGAACAGGAGTTGGTTACCAAGTCTAGGAGATTTAAGAAATCTAAATAAGCACGAGTCGTATAAGTCTAAGTATTCCGTCCATCCTGGATTGGATAAGATATATCATGTTCTTAAGCAGTTGTACTAGTGGCCCAACATGAAGGCAGACATCGCCATCTATGTCAGTAAGTGCTTGACATGTTCAAAGGTAAATGTTGAATACCAGAAGCCATCTGGTTTACTGGTACTACCAGGGATACCCCAATGGAAATGAGAAAAGATAACTATGGATTTTATCACAAAGCTACCAAAGACAACAAGCGGTTGCGACACGATTTGGGTAATCGTGATCGTCAAAAGAGTTACGCTGACGTGAGACATAAACCTTTAGAACATCAAGTAGGAGATAAAGTTATGTTAAAATTTTCACCTTGGAAAGGAATGATACGTTTTGGCAAACAGGGAAAGTTAAACTCGAGATACATAGTACCTTTCAAGGTGTTAGCTAATGTTAGACCCGTAGCCTATCGACTAGAACTTCCTCAACAACTAAGCAAAGTTCATAACACATTCCATGTGTTAAATTTGAAGAAGTGCTTATCCGATGAAACCCTCATCATCCCGTTGGAAGAGATCTAAATCAATGACAAACTTTATTTCTTTGAGGAACCGGTGGAGATCATAGACCAAGAGGTCAAGCGATTAAAGTAAATTCGCATTGTTGATCCCTTCTTGACAGATCTTACTTAGCTTGTTAAAGCTTAGTTATATTGGATAGATCCAAAACAACTATAGTAGAAACTAAGATTGGGTTTCGGCCAATACAAAAGCCTAAACCATGAGCTTAAAGCTCACAACACAAGCATACGTGTTTACTTTCTAGCTTGTTTTGTAGCTTATTTGATAACTAAAGTAACTTTGATACTTATTTGGTTTAATGAAAAATAACCCACTGGATGTTGAAGTTTGATGGGTTTCGGCCCAAATGACAAGCCTAAACTGTGAGCAATAAGCTCACGACATAAGCTCATGTAAGCTTATTCCTAAGGCTTAATTGGAAAAACCACATGCTTGTTTATTTATGTATTTGCTTATTGATCTAGTGATGGGCTTATTTCATTTTAAAAACCTTCATTTAGGTTTATTAGGCTTAAAAGCCCAATAAGGGCCCAACTAACATTCGACTTATTTGGATAAGAACTTATAGCTTATTTTGAACTATTAAACTTATTGATATTACTGGGAGATGTAAAAATACATTTGAAAATGCTTTTGAGTAAAGTCTACGACTTTGGGAAAACAAGTATTTACGAACGGGTCATGCCGAAATTTTCTAAAAATTCTACACTTAGAAATATCTTACAAAAGTATATTTTCTTAAAAGGCGACAAGTATAGTTTTCGTAGATGTTATAAATATAAAATTTCTATAATCTATTTCATAAATTAAAACATGAAAATATATATATATATATCTATACATAATAAGTGATTATTTTAGAATATCGAGGAAAGATAGAAACTTATTACATTTAATTATTTTCTAATATATGATAATTATTATAACATATTTACCGAGTTAAGGATATCGCAACCACAACACAACTAATAGTATTAAACCTACTTTTCAAATAAATAAGTACAACTACGCCTAAAAACTATTATACACTCGTACTACTCTGTGTCGTATCAATTCTGAACCAAACCGTTTATTACTAGGTCGTGACCGAGCACAGTTGTGCGTTACCGTGTGATCATTCGTTTTAGCTGCTATACTTCATCATTACTATGAGTTCATAGCCCCACTTTTACTCGTTTTGAATAAATATTTTACAACTTGGGGTAAGAAACATTACTTGTTTTGAAAATCAGACACAAGTACTTTACAGGATACTTTCCCTTGTTTACGTGTTTCCTAAGTAGCTTAGACCACTATTCGCCCATACTATCATGAACTGTTCATTACCTTTAACCGACTGCTGGTTAAGTAAGCGCGAGTAAGTAAATAGGTCTATTGGGACTAATAATCCCCATCCGGGTTTGGTAATTCTTACTGGTTGGGTACGTCTGAGGTACAGGCCAACGGATGTATTTCTTGTCGAAATAAGTTTGGGTGGTCTTGGTCAGACACCTACCAGGGCAATCTTATTGGGCAATACACATGCTACCTATCACCATTAGCTTCGGGGTCATGAGCTTAGTGCAACATAAATATCTTTTTATGCGAAGTTGTATCTGTTATAACTGTCGCATGCATTTCAATCTTGTAGTCCACTATACTTTCACTTGAATTTAAACCTATGAATTCACTCAGCAATTTTGTTGACGTTTTAAGCATGTTTTTCTCAAGTGCTTAGCTGGATTTGTCATGATGTATATCTTGAAGTCTTTGTGCTATGTGACATCAACCAAATTTCAAGATTATTATTTTATTGTTCGTTGTCTTTTATTTAAAACTTAAATACTGCTTTCGCTATTTTAAATCAATGCTTCCGTTATGTTGTTAACATTGAATTGGTTTGTAAAACTTTATTATCTTTAACTTATGCAATGAGTAATGAATTTTCTAAAATGTACCCCTTTAGAGGTCGTTTTCTATGCTTTGTTCTCGAGATAGTTATGACGTTATGCCCCCGAACATGTTTTCCGTCCATGCCTCGTTTGTGGGTGTGACAGATTGGTATCAAGAGCCAAGGTTATAGAGAGCCAGGTAGTTTAACTAGGTCTGGTCTATAACCAGTATGTGATCCTTACGTGAACTAATTGTGCCCATATGTGATCTCACCTTGCCTTACGTAAATAGTAATGATAATATCATTATTTTATGTAACTGATAATTTCATATCGCTCTATATAATTTACGTAATATATCTTACGTTGTATTATAACTATCTAGTTTTTCCCTGCATATGCATGGTTGATATAAAGGGATTTATATGAACTGTTGCTTGTGCAGGTCATGGCTTTTTTTGTCATCTCGATTTCATTGGACTCATCAGAGGAGAGCTTAGGGACGTCCACTGCTCGAGTCATCTTATTCGGCACGATTACCACTACCATTCCATCCACTACACCTAATACCAATTTACTCATCATTCAAGATGACACTCCACTGATATCCACTGATACACCTACCATTTCACCTGTTGTACCCACTATACCACCTGTTTCTCCCATTATTCAGTACACTTCCCTATTTATTGACACTGATTCATATGATAGTTGTTGATCCCTTCTTGACAGATCTTACTTAGCTTGTTAAAGCTTAGTTATATTGGATAGATCCAACACAACTATAGTAGAAACTAAGATTGAGAATATCACAAACTATACGGAATCTAGTTTGCATTACCAAGAAGAACAATGAAACAGTAAAAACAAGATCTTTACTAAACTTTCAATATATTGAATACTATTTTGAGTTAGAAAATAGCTATGAATACTAACTATGATTGCTATGCAAACTATGAATATTAATATGAAAATTGATATCTAGATCTATGTCGTAGGGTTCCTTTTATACACTAAGGAAACCCTAATGGGCTTACAAAACGCGTCAAGTGATTATGATTTTTTCTATATGTAAACATAATCTCTTAAACAAATAAGTTTATACATATCTTCTTTACAAATAATTGATACTTATCTTCATAGGTATTCTTGTTCTTCAATCAACCTTTATCTCTTCTCTGATATGTCTTTGATCTCAACTCTGACAGCATTAATCCTTCTAATAGTTGTAACTGAGCACAAGAAGCATTAACTACTTAGAAGTTTACTCTATCAGTACTAACATACACTAGCAGTAATAACTTTAGTACTAGCAGTAGTAACTACTTAGTTTATTTTCAGTCTTTATCTCTAAGCAGTCTTAACTTCTACTAGCAGCAGTAACTTTATACTAACAGTACTAATTATACTAACATTAGTAACTAGCAGTAGTAACTTTATACTACTAGTACTAACTACTTAGCATAATTTTCATTAGTATTACCAGCAACACTAAGTTATGCTTGACAGCACTAATATATACATGAGCAGTAGTAACTTTAAGAATCATCTTGAAGTCTTTTAAACCCAACAATCCTCCCCTAAACTTGATGTTCATCTTCTGAATCTTCAAGTTTCATTAAAAGTCTTCACCATCACCAGGCAGATGCATTCAAACACTTCATTGACCCTTTTCCTGCTTTGTCATGAGCTTGAGTAGTTGATAACACATCTCATTCTAATGATCAGCTTGAAGCTTCTTGTTCATGATGTTTGAGATTGTTATTGGTGTAAGGGGATATCTTTTCTCAACCAACATAAAGATATGTAGATTTCTAAACCTTACAAAGTGCACTCCATAGTTATCAAACAGCTTCTAAACAGTCAGTTTATACCCTTGTAGATTTCTCCATACTTTACTTTTTATGTCAAGTTCAAACATTACTTTCAAATCACCCCATAACACTCTTTCATAATCCTCCTCTGGCCTTGTATTCTCATGTTTAGCTTTAACCAACTTCCAGAGGGTCTCCATGTCTTCTCTATCAATACCCTGAAGCATCTTTATCATTGATGAATACCTTTTTGAGCTTCCATCAGCCCTTATTAATTTAAAATATCCTATCCTTCCATCTTTATCAATCTGGTATTCAACAATCACTGGAGACATAGTAGCTAGAGGTATAACATCAATTGCTACCTCGTCATCTTTAACTATCTCAATATGCCTTTTCATCTCTGCCTCCTCTTGATCATCTTTTTTAACTTCTACGTGCTCATCTATCTTTTGATTCTTTGACACATCAAATTCAAGTTCATCCCCTGCTCTTTTAGAGCTTTCCTCTGTTCATGTCTCACTGCCTTTCACTACTTCTGAATTCATGTCTACAAAAGTATTTACTCTTTTCATTTCCTTATCAAACGACTTCTGGATTTCATCATAGCTTTTGCTCTTCAACTGACTATGTTTGTATCCAGCCATATTCTTCAAATAGGTGGACATTTGATTTCTCTTTTGAGATTTGGTAGGTGGCTTTCTTCTTATCTCTTCGGCTCTAAGCTTTGCAAAGTATTTCTTTCTTCTGTTCATGAGTTCTACAAACAATCTTAATCTTTCTTCAATGGTTATTTCTCCCTGTTCTTCTGCTTGTAGCCTCTAAGCTAATTCAAAGTCTACCTCCATCATAGCTTGTGTGTTATCCTATGATTCGATCAAAGCTATGTTGGCTTCTTCTTCCTTTTTCCTTGCAAGCCTCTCTTCTTCAATAAGTTCAGCTTGCAACTGAGCTTCAAGATTTCTAGCCATTTCTTCATCAAGAGCAACTTGATCTTTCTTCTTCAAATGTACTTCAGGCTCCACCATTTTTCATTTTCCTACTTGTGGAAGTTGTGATTGTGAAGAAGAAAATGTTTTTGTAGATGCGGGTACTTGTTCTTCCTGATCATGAAATATAATTCCCTTAGCCCTTGGTCTAACTGTTGTAGCAGCAGTTGTAACATGCTTGGGTTTTACAGTTTTGATCACAATCAAAGTTTAAGCAAGAGTCAATTCGTTTGGAATTACAACACTGGCACTGGCAGTAGTAACTACTTAAGCAGCACTAACTAGAATTGACTTTGTAGTTGTAGCAACAATAACTACAGGCTCTTCAACCACCTTTTCAAACTCAATTTCCTGCTCTTCTAACACACCTGTATCAAACATCAGGGTGTCATCATTAATCTCTTGAGTCTCATTCACCAAAGTTACTTTTGCATCAGCATCAAGATCTTTAATTTTCCTCCCATGTTTAGATGCATCCTCTTGAGCACCCAATCTGGCATCATTAGAGGATTCTACCCTGCTAGAGGAACCAACCTTTCTTAACCTTCTTAGCCCTAAAGTTCTTGACTTCCTTCTCTTTTCCAACTGCTTGACTCTCTTCTTTAAACTAGTAATCTCATTTGCTTGATCAGTCTTGGCTTTCTCTAAATCAAGGACCTTCTCCTGTAGGTTGGTACATAAACTCATCAATTCAGCAAGTTGCATTCTATCCTTACCACTTGGAGGTGGATCATAGGAAAGGGTAGAGACATGTTCCTCAAGAGTAGTCTCTTTAGTAGTAGGATCAGTAGGAGCACTGTCCTTCCTTTATTTCCTTCTTGATTTTTTCTTTTGAGGTTTTGAGGATGATGGTTGAGTGATAATGGGTGTGGAATATGAATTAGTAGGAGTAGCTGAACTGCACCTATGTCTTCTGTAGCTTAAACCATCATTGTGGAGAATAGTGGTGCAACCCTTCTAGAAAAACCCTTGCATGGTCTCCTCATATTAACAAACATCTTCTTAGTGTAGGAAGGTGTAACATAAACCCCTTTGTGCTTGGACATTCCCTCTACTTGTTTGTCTAGGAAGACTTGCACAAATCTTAGGTACATGAGAAATTTTACCCCGCCATCCAAGTTCTTCACCATGTTGTCAAAAATGTAATTGGAAAGGTTTAATTTTTGGTTTGTGGCAAGACATATGATAGCAGATGCCATAGTGCTACTAAATTCATTCCAAGATGTAGTCTATCCAAGTTCTTCACCATGTTGTCAAAAATGTACTTGGAAAGGTTTAATTTTTGGTTTGTCGCAAGACATATGATAGCAGATGCCATAGTGCTACTAAATTTATTCCAGGATGTAGTCTTAGCACTAAGGCATTGCAGTATGATATGGATGAGAAATTTCCATTAGGATGAGAAATAATCTTTATAGAATGTAAGCTTTTGAATAAGATTTTCATAGCCCCATTCTTTCCAATTCTGCAAAAATGGTAGCAGTTGGTAGACAATCTATTCCTTCAGCATCATCCAACTTAAGGTCACTCCTTGTACTTGTCTTAGAGATGATTACCTTTTTCTTGTCTACTAGGGCTTGTATCTGTCGTTCCCCCATTAACTGTTTTGACCTTAGCAGATGTCCAGAACTGTTCAAAACATGTAGTATAAATGGTTGGATTGACCGTTAACGCATATTAGACAGAACTTGCATTTAGAAAATCAATAATTTCCTCAAACCCATTACTTTCTACGGTTTTCTCCAAAAACGCAACCAAATTGTGAGTTTCAACACACTTTGGGGTCGACATTATGATGGGTTTTGAGGATTAAAGATAAAATTGAGTTAGGGTTTATGATTAGAGAGGATAACAAGGTGTAAAATCGAACGAATGAGTGATTGAAACCCTTAATTGAAGTATTTATGAACTCACTTCAACAGCATTAACTTGAACTGGCAGCATTAAGTTAAGCCTAATAGTATTAACTAACCCAGCAGTAGGAAGTTATGCCTGGCAGCATTAACTTATGCCTAACAGTAGTAAGTGAATGCCTAGCAACATAAACTAATACGGACAGTTGTAAATTAAGCCTAACAACATTAACTTAAGCTTAGTAGCATTAAGTTTTAAGCTAAGCAGCATTAACTTTAAGACACCAACATTAACCCTAATTTCTTTCCAAAAAGCATTTCCATCATCAATTGTGATTCTCACGAGCTCTCTTTCTGTTTTTAATCTCACTATATCTCTCATTTCTTTTCCTCACCAATTCACTCTATCTGTTTTTATATCACACAACTCTCTTTCTATTTTTCAGCTCACTATATCTCTCATTTCTTTTTCTCACTAAGTCACTCTTTATGTTTTTATTATCAAGAATCCTTTCAGACAATTTTGTATAAAGTTCCATCAATTCCTTTAGTTTCATGTTGTCCTCCCCACTTCTAAGTGTGTTAACTCTTGAGAGAGGTGGATCATTGGACTGTTTAGATGCAGCCTCAAACCTAATTTGAGCTTCTGCACCCCCTAATATGGTATCTTGGCATCTAGGACCACTACCTAAATCAGTTCCCTAAGGAAGAGATTCATTAAGTGTTGCCATGGATTGGGTCCTATTAATGTTACCACTGTCCTGCTCTGCTTCTAAGTTAGAAGCAGTAGTGGCAGCCCTTTCCATTATGTCTTCCCACTCCTTATCGACAGTCTCATCTGTATCAAGGTGAATAGGTCCACTAGACTGAGATATCTCAGTGGTCCTTTTGGCTTTCCTAGGTTTTTGAGTCTTTTTGGGTTAAGATTGTGATAGAACAGTGATTGGTTCAAGATTAGATAGTGATATAGTTGTGGATGTATGTTGGGGTTCAGTGGGATTTCCTGACCCTGCACCCACTTCTGCTTAATGATACATTCCCTTTCATCCAATCTTAATTAACCTCCCGTCAAACAATACTTTAGAGATTAAGTAATCCAATGCTAGCAATCAGAAAATTAAACCTGCTAACATCAAAAGCCTTTGTGAGAAGATCTGCAACATTCTGGTCTGTGTGAATCTTGATCACTTGAATCAACTTCTTCTCATAAGAATCTTTGATGAAATGGTGCCTTATTTCAATGCGCTTGGTTTTAAAATGAAACACTGGATTCTTCACAATAAAAATGATGCTTTCATTATCAATGTGAATCTTGGTGTTCATGAAGTTGAACCCATAATCAAGCATTTGATTTTGGATCCATAACACCTGCCCACAGCAATTAGCAGCAGCAACATACTCTGCTTCAGTAGTAGAGTTTGCAACTATAGTCTGTTTTTTACATTGCCATGAAATCAACCTTTTGCCAAGAAATTGACAACCTCCTGTTGTGGATTTCATGTCAAGGCTAGCTCCAACATAATAACTATCAAAAAAGCTTCCAAGTCATAGGATACCAAAGGCCCAATTTAGGTTGACCTTTTAAGTATCTAAAGATTCTCTTCACAGCATGAAGATGTGAGACT
>BQNB010074966.1:0-23203 GCA_026074375.1 Tanacetum coccineum | reverse complement strand
TACGAGTGCATGAGGATGCCATTCCAAAGACCGCATTTCAAACAAGATACGGACATTTTGAGCCTACGGTTATGCCTTTTGGGTTAACCAATGCACCAGTTGTCACACCCGACAATTTTCGGAAATTTTAAATTACTATTTTACCCTTTGACTTTTTGGTTCCGACTTGACTTTTTGACTTTTGACCTTTTACGATCACATAAAAACGATTACCGTGTAGCCGGTAAATTTTTAAAACGTATTTAAATAATAAATCATAATTACTATTATTATCGCTCATTTGCAAATTTATTTTTCTAACTTATTTGACTTAAAAACGAGAAGATATATGTTATTCCTAAATTGACTTATCAAAAACGACCCGCTAAATCCTGTTTTCATGACTCAGACTCTAATGTAATTTGATGTAAAACGACATTCCAGACAACTTTTTAGTTTTACCCGAGACCTGAAACCAAGCAGAAAATGACTAAAATACCCTCGCAAAATTTTGAAAAAAAAAACAACGCGTACCGACACAAAAGTAATTAATATTGTATTTAATTATCACAATTTATTTAATAAAAATATTTAATAAATTATTTAACATTTTATTGAAAAACGTTTGTTGAAAACGCGAATATTTAAATTGAAGTTTCATTTTACGGACAAAGTTTGCCCGTGATACCTACACAAATAAATAATAAACATTTAAATAAATTTTATAAAACATTTATAAAATACTAGTCATGTAAATACTCACTTTTCATGGAAAAATCATTTTGGACGCAACGGCGTAATTTGTGTGTCTTGAATCAACCGTTAACTATCCTAAACGAGTCCTGAACCATTATCTAACGAAAATTACACTTTCAGTCCTCCTAGTATTATTTACAACATCAACCCTAGACTATTTGAGACTTGCCACATTTATTTTAAACCTTGGGGTATAAATACATAGCAATTAGGGTTATATCATTATAACCTAGCCTCCCTCTTCTCCTCTCTATTTCCGGCCAAACTCCGGCGACCACACCTCGTCAACACCATCGCAACCACCACACCATCTCCACCACGCCACGCACCACATCACCCCATCACCATCTCCACCACGCCACGCATCATCATCTCTACTGCCACACCACCACGACCACGCACCATCATATCCACTACCACACCACTACCACCACGACGACCACCTCACCATCGTCTCCATCTACCAGCCACCACCACCGCTGCAACAACGACCCAAAAGGGTGCGTTTGGTTTTAAAAACTGCACCAAGGGAGAATCTGGTTTTAAAAACTGCACCAAGGGTGCGTTTGGTTTTCTTATCAGCACCAAAAAGGATGCGTTTAGTTTTGCTCAGCACCAAGGGTGCGTAAGGTTTAGTATCAGCCCCTACGAGGTGTTTGGATCTGGGTTTAGCAGCATAGGGTGCGTTTGGGACAGCGGCCCATAAGGATGTTTGTTTCTGTGGCTAAACCCAAAGGGTGCGTTTGGTTTATCATGACCACCAAAGGGGCGTGTTTGGTTCGCTGTTTTTACAGCAAGGGTGCGTTTGGTTTAACGGCAGCACCACTAGGGTGCGTTTGGGTGAATAAAAACCCCAAAAGGGTATGTTTTGTTTTGGCAGCCTTTAAGGCGTGTTTGGTTTATTTATTTTGTTCTTATTCGATCTCGTCTAATATATATACTTTTGAAACACGCGGATAGTTGCAACATTTATTGATTTAAGGAAAAGCATTAAATTTGGTAAAAATGGGAGACGTCGTATAAACGAATAGGTCATGTCGAAATTTCTATAAATTCTATACTTGGTAATTTTTCACTAAAACTTGTATTATTTTAGAAACCCGATAAAAGAACGAAGATATAAAGTCTTAGGGTTTATTAAATTGTAATTATACAATAACCCGGTAAATAAACGAAAACAATACTTTTATAAATGAGTCAACTAGTTTAACTAAAACCCGTCAAGGAAACGAAATGTTAACTTATAAAATGTTATTTTATAATACCCGGTTAAAAGGCAAAATCATAACTTTTGTAGAAACTTTAAAAATGTCATTTATATAATTTAAAACTTTAAGACGTTTGTTTAGTTTTATGCAAGAACTTTTTATCAATTAAATTGGTGATTTCCGAACACGTGTCGAAATATTTTGTTTCAATTATTTTTCTAGCGGTTCTTATATAATACTTGGCAAAGTATTATATACTTCGATTATTTTTGGTTGTTTGTCTTTGTAATATAATTCACGATACGAATTATATACTTCTTCATTTTTCATATGTAATATATGGGGAATATATTACATAGTTTACTTTTACTTTTCGATTTATTTTATTCAATCAACCACCGAACTATTACAACTTAAGATCTAAATTTTTTATCAACGTGTCGCGTTGACGTAGTCAGCCATCGGAAAACCCAAATACATTATCCTGAGCTAGCGGGTCTTAGCCGTTAAGATAAACCGCAACTTCTTGGTCGAGCCGTTCCGGTTTCCGTTTATGTTGTGCTATATGTGCATTTTAGCTAATCGTTCTACAACATCGAGGTGAGTTTATAGCCCCTCTTTTACTTGTTTTACAAATACTTTACAAATCTCGGGGGAGAATCCATGCTTGTTACAACTTGTTTACATATTCATGTACAATCTCTTTTGCATACTCTTATACATACTTGATACATACTTGATTTCGTAACATGGTTACAAACTCATTTACATACTCGTTACAACTTTGTTATACACTCATTTGCATATCTCACGGTGAGATACAATACTTGTTTTATTTATGAACGTAACAACTATACTTTACTCTTATGATTACAGATTATCTTAAGTTGCATGAACTGTAAATTACTCGAAGGGTAAGCACGAATGTTATAAAATAGATATATTCAGGTTTGACAATCCTTGTTCGGTTGATTAGCTATCACTGGACAAACAAACATTTTACCATGTCGGAGCACGACTGGATTGGTGTCTACAGGGCCAACAACTACATACTCATGAACTCTTACTATGCCTTGAATAAAGTGGCATACATATAAGTCTACGTCGCAGTTTCATGAACTTAGGGGTGCAATCGTAATCACACATGGTGACTATTGTATTAGACACAATGGTCATGCATACTTTACAACCGCTTTGTTCCAACTATACTCAACTTTTTGTGACTATCATATGGGATACAATAGTCATACAAATCTTTGATTTCAACATTTATGCATACAATTTTGGTAACTATTATAACGATTGAAATGGTCATATACTCCACAAATCTTTAATCTAAATTTTGTACTTATAAAAATCTATGAACTCACCAACTTTATGTTGACACTTTTAAGCATTTAGATGCCTAACATACATGATGTGCATTGGAGTCTAGACTATACAAGACTACATTTATGGATTTCTACAAACAAATCTCGTTGTATTATTTCAGTCTTACATTATTGATGCAAACTTTTGGACCAACGTTATAACAAATTTAGATTTTGGTTAAATCAACGAGACCACTTTTCAAATGACTTAATTTAGAGGTCGTTCTCTCATATCTTGTGCAATGTACTTATGAAGTAATACTCCCGGACATAATTCTAATGTGACCCAATTTGGGGGTGCTACACTTGGGTTTCTTGAGATTGCTTTAACATTGCGTTCTTGATTCTTGTTCTTGGTCTTTATCTTTGTTGTAGTCTTGTTCCTTCATGCTTTGGGATCTTTGATCTTGAGCCTTTTCTTTTTGACTTTGTCTTTTGTTCCAAGATTTGTATATCTTTTCCTTGTTTGTCTTTATCGTCTTTGCCATCTTGCGATCTTGTGTCTTGACCAACATGCTCATACTATGCATCATCTTGAAAGCTTATTAACAATATCCCTTGAAAATTATTATCTTGATAATCTTGATAACTTTTAGGAAGATCTTGAATATCAGAGTTTGCGGAAGTCTTTGTATTTAATTCTTGAGCTTTCTTGATTCTTGAATCTTAATGCTTATAGTATGTCTTTGTAGCTTGAGTATGAGCATGTGGTAGTGAATTCGACTCTGCTGGAATGAGGCTGCAACACCGTCGTTTGTACCTGCATTTTAAAGATAGTGATAAACAACAGATATGGACGAATAAGGCTTTGTCATTCGTCGAGATTCAGTTGCAATAACCTCCTGTTCCGTAGGACCGTTTTACAGTATAAATACTATACCTATGATCAGGTAGATTCAAAGAATCTCCTTGATAGGTTTTCCAGCTCAAAGCATAGGATCTTCTAACACAGATGTATTAGATTTACCATGATTGCTTGTTCTCAATACCGGAACGTCTCAAAGTAGACAACATGATATGAGTGAATTAGATAGTTATTATCTTTCTGATTGAGTCATCAATTCATTTACTGGACCAAATCGATATCTAGTTGACACAAGCTTGATTCATATAGAATCTCGCAAGTCACCTACCAAGAGCTTGTTTGATGTTGGCTCAAGCGGGATTTCCATCTTCACTGTGAATACTTAAGTATCACTCGGATGTTCTGGCAAGATCTCAAGGATAATGTGTAGGGCTCTTTGTTACAGCTTGTGAACTTTATGGTGTTCAACAAGTGTATTTTGACATTGTGTCCTAATGAGATTTATAATTTGATCTCTTTTGGCTCTAGACTCGATTAGTGCGTTTTGGTTTTAGTACTCGGAAGCTGGAGCAGACTGCCATCTATTCAATATCAACTAACTCAATGTGAGAAAGTATATAGAAGTCGTGTGTATCTCCGTGACAAATAAGACAAGTATCTTTTGAGAGAAACTTGAATTGCTAGGAAGGGTTGTGCATTGCATCACTGGGTCTATGATGTCATTCTTTAATATTAGAATTCATCTTTGTGAAAACCGATAGATTATGTATTGACCCGGTTTCTTCCTAAAGTGTGTGGAGGGCTTCTTTCTTTTCACCCGTTATCCATACATTTATTTTTCATTCTTCAACCCCTTTAATGCTTACCAAGACGTCATTACTAACACCTTGTTGTGATTGTTCCAGTGTTAGCTCAATCTTAGTCGGCATTATTCTCGTTCTTATTCATCTCCAATCATACCTAAGGACTGCTATTTCTAACTATGAAGTGTCCTTGGGTAGATCCTTCCGGTTTTGGTTGGATCATAGGACTAACACCTAACCTAACCACCTTTTGACTTCGAAATCGTCATGAATTAAGATGTTGTTGGGTAAGAGATCGTAACCATAAAACCATTTTGAAAATCAATCAAAGTGTTTGATATAAATCGAAACGTTTAATACTTTGAGAGTTTCATTCTTTTCAAATGCCCCCTACACATGTACATCGATATTCAAAATTGTTTCGCACATGGAGGAAAGAGTTATGCACTTAGAGTCTTAAAGATCATATTTTTCTCGATCACATTTTAATCACATTTTCTCCCCTTATGGAAATAACTAATCTCTTAGTATTTTCATACCAATTCCCGGGTCGACTCATTGAGTCAAACCGGTTACAACCGAGTCGTGCTAAGGTCAAACAAAACCAAAGAAAAAGAACAGATCTAGAAAGGAGGACTGACTCTACAGATGGAAACCACAAACGACATAAACATCATCTCAAATCCAAATCCAACAAATCTAAACCTAACACCCATCGTTACACATCAACATCCAACAAATCCACTAACCTAACTCTTAATCCCTTTGTCGTATATCAATCAACAACATATCCAATCCCATCTCTAAGGCTCAAAACATATAAATTAAGTATAGATCTCAGTTTACTTTTTTGATTATGTTGTACAAAAACCGTCATGACCTTATAAAAGATCTACACAATTCAAAACAAATCATCATAGATCCGTGTATAAGAAGAAATATCTTCTCTTTAATTTACAAATTTAAAGAAAGAACAAAGACAAAATTGTCTCATCCTATCTTTGTTTCGATTAACATGCAAGACACGAAAATATAAACAAACATAAAACCTACCCCGAGACCTCTCAATAGAGATCTTGAAGCTATAATAGAGAGATTAAAAGGGTCTCTCTTTGTTCAATCATTCATGGGTTTAATCACTTGGAGTTATTTAATCCTTGGTTGAAAGAAACTATGGTGTATGTTTTTATTCGTGTATAAGAAAAGGATTAATGGTTAAAGGTTTAAGCTTGCTTTTGTTTATTCAAGTAAATGAGAACTATGGTGGAGGTAGATCAGATTTACTTTTGAGAAAGAATAGATGATATGGGGGCAACTATTTTTTGTTCGTATGATTAGGTTTACACTATATTAGGTATTAGTGACTATAAATATCCCTAATTTGTTGTTGGATCATGTTTACTAATTGTGATGAAGTGGGCTGGTTATCCATTTGGAATGATGTTGGGCCAGCTCTTAATAATGAAACATGTGGGCTGATATGATTGAGATGTTGGGCTGGTGCTTACGAAAATTAGATGGGCCAAGTCATTTACTATGTACAATACAGAACGTAACATTTTTCAAATACCAAGATTTTTATAGGCTGAAATTTTCACCATGTTTATACACAATGTTTTTATAAATTAGTTAACTTTGGACTTAATTTTGGATATTAAATGGTATATGGTGATATTTGGGGCTTATAATGACAAAGTGACGATTTTTAGTGACGAGACCGGGATTGATCTTTATAAAGAATCATGAAACTAAATTTTAATGGCTAGATTTGGTACTAATTTTTCTAAGTGACTACAAATTTGATCGGGTATCACCTATTTGTAATTGAAGTTGGATTTCACGAAGGCGTGTACTTATTTTATCTTGAAGTTGAGGTTAGTTGGATGCATGACTTTCAATGATAACTTGCTCGTGCTTACGATTTAAGTTAAAGACTTGGTTTATCTAGTTTCCAGAAGTCGGGGTGGATGGTTGAAGACCTGGATAACTATCACTTAATGGAGTTACATTGTAGTACTCAGTGTCATACGCATTAGACGATGTGGATAATCGCAAGAGGTAATGAAAGTCTCATACTTTATCTGGTGAGTATAGAGTACTTAGAGATTTGGATGTTGCACGAATTCTCGACATCGTTCTTCCAACATTAGTGCAAGCTTAAGTTACAAGAACGGGGAATTTTACTTCAGTTTCAAGTTTGGTATATTGGGTTTACTCCATCAGTGGTTACTTCAAATAGCCTGCAAAGGGGTTGGTAAAGATAGTCAAAGAGAGTTTATGAGTAGAGATCTGATTAGTAGTTGATTCTCATGGGATAGATGTGAGCTAATTTATTCTTCTCACAAGATTTCAAGTATATGTGCGTATAATGTTTTGCTGATTTTGAGGTATCAAAACCAGGAAGGGGGAAGGAGACATAAATCTGAATGCACAACGGGTACACGTGATGAACTTCATACCTTTTTCTTATTTTAGGTCATTCCGGGAAGACAAATGTCATAACCGCAGAGAAAATCAGTGTTTAACTCATAGGTTTTGGTGTATTATTCCAACTACATGGGGGAAGAGATGTGAGAAATAGTTTCTGATGATAAAAGAGGTACACAATGGTATGATGATTCCTCTAAATAGTCAGTATCTTGCAGGAAGAAATGAGTTCATCCAAGACTTAGTTAACTTTAGTGTTATCATTTCGACTAATTGGAGGGTTTAATTATCTACATCCAGGACTTAGCTAACCTTGGGTGTTACAAGAAATATCATCACTATCCTAAAGGAAGGAATGCACACGTTCAGGACTTAATTGACTTTGATGCTACGATTTCGACTTCACGAATTGGATAGAGTGTGTACTTCAGGTTTTTGGGATTTATACAATGAGACTGGTAGCATCTCTTCAACTATATGTGGGAAGAGATCTCTTGATACTTTTGGTATGCATTACTTGAGCTTCTAGTGGGAAGAAATGTGAGAAGAATTATTCAAGCGTGAGAAGATACGTTGCTGATCTATTTGATGATCCTCCGAATGGATAATCACTGTGCTTATTATTAAAGAAGCAAAAACATTTTATGTGGGCATCCTACTAATTCCGCTATGCACTTAATCATTCTAAGCTTGCAATAAAGCTTTAAAACTGCTTAAGAAGAAGATTGTCGGTTTGGGGGGAAGCTATTAAAGCTTCAAAATGAAGAATATGTGGCATGAATTAGGGGGAAGCTAATTCAGAAGCTTCTCCTTAACCAGAAGTGTATGAGTTACTTAGTTCATGCATATTATAGTATTTCTCCTACAAGGTACTACAAAGATGATTCGTGTTGGAGTGTAGACTTGAAGTCAAAGGCCACAGAAGACATCATCAGCATTAGAAGCTTCATGGAAGTTCTTGTTCTTAATCATTATGTACTTGTTAGGAAAATATTATAAGCAATTCTGTTTGTGATGCCATAGGGGAAGATTATTAGGATTTCATTTTATGTGACGACATGACGGAATTACCATAGTTTAACATACCACCATACGTTGGGACTAGAATAGGCATTTTAGTAAACTTATGTATATATGGTGGTATAAATACCCCTCTATTGCTTCTATGGAGGAGTGAGACTTTTGTAATACTTCACTTTTCATTCTATTTTCACACAAATATAAACAAGAAAATAAGATAAGAAGATAGGAAGAAATGTAGAGAGAGGTAGGAGATAATTTTAGAGAGAGAAACAAGATGGTTGATTAAACTTGTGTGTAAAACAAATGAGAACCAACACCCTTTTCTATGATGGAAAAGGGTTTATATACCCACTTCACTTAAGTGAGACGTGTGGGCTTTCTAGGTGGGATGGGCTCGAGATTAACTTGGGCTTTAGCCAGATACACATACAATATTAGATTACTAGACGAGCTCGATACCCGTAACTTAGCCTATAACAACATATATTTAATAAAGACCGAAACTTCCTCGTTGAGTGACCGAGCTTCCTAGTTCGACTCAATATTTTAATCCTAACAATCTCCCCCGAAGCGAGGTCTTGAACCTTGAAACAAGCTTCCTTGTCTGACTCGATATTTTGAGGCTAACAATGGCAATTTATATTCTAGTAGTCCACTGTCTGAGTCTTTACTATGGGAATCAAAACGTCATTCGTTGATCTTAGGGTCACCTGCTAGTCCAACTTGTTCACTAAACCAATGGTAAAGATAGGTCAATATTTGTGATCCTATGATTCTAGATATATAAATTGCAATATGAAGAGTCATCCTAGTATCTAGCTAACTTGGTCGGTATCACTAGAGCCAGTTGAATGATAGGTCGTACACTTAAACACATAAACAAGTATAAATTGATAAACATAATCAACAATCAACGATAAATTAAGCAATCGATATAAACATACCAAACATTATATTATCATAATCATGGCTAATACCCAAGGGTATTAGCCCTTAACCATTTTAATGTATAAAAGCATAATAACAAATAACCAAGGTAACCTAACCGAGTTAAATGAATGGTACCAAAAATTGAATGATTATTAAGAGTATGAGAATTACAAGGTGTTTCCTATGGAATTAAGCGCGTTGCAAGACCTTCTTTGCTCTTCTTGTCTTCTGAAAATCGACTTTTGTGGTTATGGTATCGTAAATATGATCAAGCACACCTAAAACTTCTTTTTAGGTCTTCTATTTATAGTGTCTGTAATTTATTCGATACGCCGTATTAGTTGAGGTCAACACGGCGTATTGGGAGTTTTCTTGGAGTAGGGACCACGTTCAATATCTTTCACGATCTTTAAATACTCGAAATAGAATACGGCGTATGGAACTCCCTGGATACGACGTATAAGTCTTTAGTTCTTGGTGGTTTCTTGTGAAGTGCAGGCACAAATACGCCATATCTCCTTTGATGGATATGGCGTATAGTATGTCAGAACAATATTCTTCAGATTTATTCGTTTATGCTTCAGAATGCGTGCCTTTTAGCTAATCTTCACAAAGTACTCCATAATTATTTCAAATCTAAAATATAAATGATTAAGTACCAATTCTTGCAATAATTATACAAAATGGGTAATTTACATAAGATAAATGATGCTGTAAAAGTGACGTTATTTGATGTCATCAAATATCCCTCCACTTGAATCCTACTTGTCCTCAAGTAGACTTTAGGAAATTTATGAAAATGTACCCCAACCATAGTCAAGGATTTTTCATTTAAGCATTTATTTGTTTGATTATTAGTACACAACCAAGCACCCCACGAAATAGGAAAATGAAAACTCTCAATTCGCTCAACTAATCTATGTTGTAACATTTAACTAATTCGCTTAATTGCTCGGTCGTGACGAGTATTATATCATAGGCTTGGCATGGATACACATCTCCACCACTAAAGCTAAGGAGTAACAAGTCTTCAAAAGCTAAATTAGGTTTTAAAAAGGTTTAAGGGTTTAATCACTCTTTCTAATCTCTATCGATACCAATATTCCAGAAAAGGTTACAAAATCACACATACACACCCATAACAATGGGATAGACACATATGATTGCATTTGAACCTTAACTCAAATAAGCTAAAGAATAGAACTAGTAGTCTTTATCAAAAGTCGTAAACCAGCAAGGGCGACAAACCACATAACATCCATAACGATGAAATAGACATACATGATTGCATTCAATTCCCTCACTCGAGTAAAACCAAGGGTTAGGATGAAGAGCAATATAGGATAGGGATCTTCTAATCCTTTCTCCAAAAGCAATAAACCAACAAGGCAGACAAAATCACACACACATGGCCATAATGACGGAATAGACATATGTGATTGCTCGCATCCTCATTCGAGTAAGACCTAAGGATAGTGATAGTAGTTTTACATACATATAAAATAATATACTTATAGATAAATTAAGGAAATCCCCAAGTAACCCTCGGACAATTCCACTCACAAAGATATATATATAGAATACGTATTAAACCGGGTAAGTATGATAACCCGGGTCGTTTCCCCAACGACTAGTGAAACTGATACCACGTTTAGGTTCGGATCCTGATTTGAATGAAGCAAAGATATTTGATTTGAAGAGATATGAAAATAAAATTAAACTGAACACGACTCTACACCATGTATCTTGAAGAATTGTGCAGACAGAGCATGGAGACGGCGTCGCGATTACTAAGCGACAGCGTCAGGATTTTCAAAGTGACGTCGTCATAGATTTAGCGATGAAGTCAGGACGTAGCCGACTTAAAGTGGCTCTAGAAGATTCTACGTGGCGACGGCGTCACGATTACAACACGACGCCGTCGCGTCGCTTTTCCTATATATACAAAACCGATTTTAGGGTTTTCAGTGTGTAACTTTTGGGAGACGAACCCTAACTTTATATTCGAGTTTGGCATCTTTTTAGGTGAGGCAGCGGAGGTGACGCACGGCGGGGGGAGCAGGGGATGCTGTTGGAGCAGAGTAGGCATGGGCTCTGAGACGCAGTCGGACACGGGGGAGCTGCCCCTATGCGTGAGGGGGGGGTCTACCAGTGACCGTTGGCGAGTCTCGAAGCTTAGGGGGTAACACCCAGTTCTCCCGGCGTCGTGGGGAAGTCTCACCAGATGGGGAGTCTGCCTTTCTCTCAACGGGTGTGGTCTTCTTCACATCATTTTTAGCGGTTTAGTTTGGGAGACTCTATTGTTTATTCATCAGATGATTAAAACTTAGCGCATTACAAAGACTAGAGCTTCCACACCATAAAAAGGGTCCTATCTAAGCATCTCGCTCCCTAAAGAACCGGCCTCACCTCAAAAAACTAACGCCATCCACAACCGGCTCCGAATACTAAACAGTTCTCCCTTAATCCCGGAGTACCGGCGGTTGCCCATTGCGTATTCTCAACATTAACTACACTCTCGAACAACAACCCCTAAACGTACATTAGGTGACTATAAGAACCTAATGTAACAGTCCTTTAATCCATTGTTTTAATTCATGTAAAGTTCATTATCCTTTAATCTTTCAAATGTCTATGTATTGTTTGATAGAATTTTTGTTCTTACCTCCATATAACATGCAATGCTAGATCCTTTAAGTATTAACTTATGATTGCATAAACTTTAGATTTAGATCCTTTTAATGTGCTTCTGTTATGGATGTGCGCGTTAGGCTTTAGAAAACTAGCCATAAGATATTAAATTGGCATAGACGTCTAGGGAAACGCGAGTGTGTAGAAAGGATACCATCGGTAACAGTCTTCATACTACCTTACCCATAATATGGTTGATCCATCTTAAGATATTTCAATTGCATGTAATATACTCTTAGGGGCCTTGTAATAGTCTTCATACTACCTTACTTGTGCGTTGCCTTACCGGAATATTACGTAGACGGCGGGTTCGTGTAATTCGTTCACGACTTAGAAAATACTTACATAGATCATAACAAGTGTGACCAAGCAACAAGATTAGGAGAAGTAATATGAGGAGTAGTGCATGATTAAGTAAATACGTTCGTTTACCATATAAGTTATCACCAAAGTAGTTTAGATTTATTTTATTATTATTAGTTTAATTAGTAAAAATAAACCAACCTCTCAAACCATGATTTTACTTGCTTTCTATAAAATATAAATACAAAAAGAATCTTTTCTCAACCCCGTAGACCTTTGTTAGATTTTGTTCGAGCCATCCCAACCTATTCCCCTAGAGAACCATAACAACCCTCAAGTCTTGCCTATACTACACTGCAACGATTAAGTGCACTGCCTAGGGAGTTGTTAAACTTCTTTTTGAAGTATAACGACAACCGCATCAAGTTTTTAGCGCCGCTGCCGGGGAATAGTTAGGTTTCGATCATTGTTTAACTTAGGTTTACTCGCTTGAATCCTTTCAAGTGAGATTTTATTTTTCTGTTATTAGCTTTCTTTTAGTCTATCTTTTCTTTGTGCCTTTTGTCTGTAACTCTTTCGTTCACCATCATGGTGTATGAAAGACCACCAACCACACCCTTTTAAAACCCACCATGAACCACGACCTTTCCATTCCAAAGATATACCTTGGTGTTCCAACAACATCAAGATGAATCTATCTACGATGCATGGACTCGTTTCAAAAACTTAATACAAAAAGTCCCCCATCATGTCCTCAATTTATTGTCCCTTACTCAATTCTTTTATGATCATATTGACAACTATACTCGCATGGACCTTGACTTTGCAGCAGATGGGAACTTTAGGGAATTAAGTGGTGAAGAAGCATAGGAAGCCATAGAAAATTTTGCCCAAGTCCAAAAAGAATAGGACAACTTACCAAACATTATTTTTGAACAAGAAGTAGCAAATTTGAAGGCTCAAGCAAAAAGTTTGTTTGGAAATGAAAATGTTTAGGTTGAGATGCATAGAGGTATAGCATGGGATAAGGTGGAAAATCCAAACCCACAAAGTACCCAACAAGTCCTCCCATCGTTTGAGGAATACACACCGCCCATGACTTACCCGGAAGAAGTAGAAGAGACTATAGGAATTCCGATGGAGGTAGAACCTTTACACGAACCACAACTAGAGGATTTAGGCTTGAACACTTGTAATCATGACATTCCTCTTAGTTCTAGGGAAGTTCCTAGTTTTGATGAACCGAAGCCTCAACCACAACCTTTACCAAATTGTCCACCTTTAGATGTAAATCTAGGAGACAAAAGAGGAACCGACCCACCCATCAAACCACATAGTCCGAAAAGTTTTAGGATGAATGTAGTAGACAAATCAGCCATTAATACACCGCCTTCACCTCACGTGACGTATTTCCACCCTAAGGATACGTATTGCTATTATCGCCCATGCATTGATGATCCTAAGAAACATTATGGATTTAAACCAGGTTTATTAGGACAAAGTAGATCTCTAGGTGTGATTATTTAAAATATAGGAGATGATAGAAGAGAATTTGGAATTTAGAATCTAAGAAAGTTTCTTTCTAGAATGAAGAAAGAGGGAAAAGGTGGGGGGGGAAAAAATAAAAAAACTTAATTCACCCGTTAGGCCAAAGAAGTAGAGAAGGTTAGGATTAAAGAAACACACCATTTGGAACATATAATTCAATAACCAATTTTTCATTGTGTGACCCCTTCTCACAACAATGGTGTGTATCATTACTATCACCCACACTTGAACTCAAGTGTAGGGGAACCCTCCTTTTTATCTGTTAAATAAGGGTAGAGTCAGGCTCGTGACTCGAACAAAAACAAGCGCTTGTTGGGAGGCAACCTAATTCTTTTAATTTTTCCACATTTAGGAGTGTCTTGTGTTTTAATTCTTCTCGTTTATTCTTTTATGTTTGAATTATTTTGTAATCATGATTTGTTTTGTTCTTAACTTCGTCTTATTAACAATCAAAGATATTTTTCATAATAAGTGTAGGGGAGAATATCCGGTTGATAAGAACCAATTCAAACATTTAAAATAAATTGTTTAGATTAATTCGTGTCAGTTTCGAGTCATATGATTGTAATGATTAATCTTAGGTTTTATGCAGTATTTTATGCAGGTAATAACTAATAAAATTGTGTGCAATTTTTTTTTCAAGAAAAACGAATTTCACAGACGCTGGAGACGGCGTCACGTCTCCAGCCATGTGAAAATTCAAATTTTATAATTATTTTTGAAAAAATAATTTGTACAACATCTAAATTTGTAATTTTCTTGTAAACCTGCAGAAACATATGATTATATCATCACTTCCATCTTATCTTTACTACTTTCATAAAGTCAACCCTAAAGTTTTAGTTAGTAATATGAACCATTAGATTCCCGCGGTTTTTATTACTCCAGGTGTAGATGTCTTTGTCTTTGATTTACCTTTTATATTTTTGAAAAAGAAGAAGCCTTGGGAAGTTCTTAGGAAATTTCATATGACGATTCTTGGGAGGACGATTAACCAGTTTTAATCGCAATGATCCTTTTCCAAATTAATTGAGCAAACCAGGGGAGTACTAGTTTCTTTTACTTGTTTTATTTTCCCTTTATTCGTTGTACGAGTACTTTTAAAGAACATTGAGGACAACGTTCAAAATAAGTGTTGGGGGGAGTAAGCCTTAGAAATTATTCTTAATTGCTATTTGCTTATTCCTTAAAATGATGGGTAATATATCGAACAAACGTAAAAGGTAATTTTGACCCAAATTTAATTTTTTTATGACATAATACCGACAAAAAAAAAAAAAAAAACAAAAAAAAAAAACCCAAGTATTAAAAGCTCTCATGGAAGGAATTTATATGACTAGCATAAAAACCCTCAAAATTCCACCCTAAAAATGTAAGGTTTGCCTTTAGATATATAGGAATTAAGGTATCCATTTTTGATACCCAAGATAGTTTATACCTTTAGCTTTCTCGTGTTAAGGTTCGAATGCAGTCATCATGTGTCCTATTCTTTCGTTTCAGGAAGTGTAACTATTGTGCTTGTCGCCTTATCGAGCATTGGTATCGGTATTAAATTATATGAGTATACCGATAGTGTATTAAATTCTAGAACTTGTTTTTGTGATGCATCCCGAGACCGTATAGTAAGTAATAGGATTTGCTAGATAAGAGGCACTAGGATTAACCCATGTTTTAAACCTGTATTTGTTATGATGGTCACATCGATCATATAACTATCCTACACCCATGCTTCGCACTCATTTTTAGTGCAAGACTCCCCTAGTACAACCCTTCGAGCCGTATCAATATTTCACGAGTTTTTAGTTTTTTTTCTTTTCTTTTATCTCGTAATTTACTGGTGTAATCCAGAACTATAATAGAAGATCAATGTTAACCCTTGAACCAATTGTTACACCCAAATCGCCTTAGCCTACCCTGTATGTACTCACTTTTAGTACATTATTGTTTTAACCCAAGTTAATTATTGAGTACACGGTTGCTAAATCCTTATCCTTGTAAATACTGTTATGTGACGATTGGGATTTATGGTAGTATTTATTTCGCGGAAGAATGGGGAAGAAAAGTTAAGTCAATACCCCTATATGTTTGTCAAATGGTCTTCATGTTATGTTGATCCACCTCAATTCGGGTCATTAGTTAGATTCTAATTATGAGTTCTAAAACTCAAGTGTAGGGGTGCAGTTATAAACCCTAAGTTATGATGTATTATGTTCAAAAAAAAGAAATAGATTGATGTAGAGTTTGTATATCTTTGTCCGAGTTCTTGGCTTAGTAACCCAGCCAGCGTGTATTCGTATAAAAAATTAGCTAACCCTTTTACCCCAAATTCACCCGAAAAGTCACTCCCCAAATGTATCCCATCCATTTCTGTTTCCATTAATGTTATCTTACACCTATACCTCACAACCCTTAAAATACCTCTTTGATAGTAATGACTAATACTTGCGCCTAACGGTGGATGTTTGATCCTTTACCAAGCCTATGGTAATTTATACGCTACGACAGGTAATGAGTGTTAATTTTCCGTTTCCCATAGTTGTTATAATTTATTATAAACCTGAGAGAAAGAGAGAATCCAAACACTTATGTGAGGTGCTAATATATACTTTCCGTGCTTTTAATTACGAGGTCTAGGAGGTTGTGTCGTAAAGTGTTTTCAAAGAGTAGGTTAAATGCCCCCAATATTGCTATTGTCTAGCTAGAAAAGCCCATTTGCTTGAGGACAAGCAAATCTTAAGTGTAGGGGTATTTGATGAGGTGTCATTTTATACACTATTTTTGGGTCATTTAACCCCCTAAATCATGCAAATATGCCCAAATTATGTGCTTAATGGTTTGTTTTCATATTTTTAGCACTTGGTTGGCATTTGGAGGAAATACACGTGACTTAGGCTCATTTGGAGAAGAAACATACAAGACTACGACTCTACACCATTTATCTTGAAGAATTGTGCATACAGAGCATGGAGACGGCGTCGCGATTACTAAGCGACGACGTCGAGATTTTTAAAGTGACGGCGTCATGGATTTGGCAACGGCGTCAGGACGTAGCCGACTTTTTGATGAGGTTGAAATAAGTTGAAATGACCTAGTTTAGAGAAAGTGTGGTATATATAGTCCAAGACTAGGGTTAGGAGGGTTCATATGATGTATAAGTGACCAACACACACCAAAGGTGTGTGTGTCATGTGGTTCGGCCAAAGAGGGCTCACAAGGACCAAGATGGTTCAATTTTTCTAGCTAATGTTTAAGTGATATGATTATGGTTCTAAATTTGCTAGTCAAAGATGTAAGAGTGTGTAAGTAAACACATGGTCTTATCAATATGAGAAATGGTGCATGAGAATGACATTCTCATGTGTCACCATCTTGTGTAAGCATGAGCACATGCATGGGATTTCAAGAAAGATGCTTGTTGATTTAATTTAGAGTTCAAGTGTACATGTTGTTGTAGTTTAGGCGCCACATTTTGGCTAGGGAAATAAGGTGAACGAAATTTTTAGTAGTATGACACTAGAATTACGATAACTTGAGTTTACACGAAAAGATTTCGAGTTTTCGGGGTTCCGTTTGGTCAAAAACGCGAAAAACGTAATTTAAAGGATAAAACCCTAAAATTAATATCGAAAGTGATTAAAAATCACGAAACACTCAGGAAAGCTAATATAACACATATAATGTCTAAAATAATTTATAACCGATGCCGGAACGCGTCCGGTGACGTTTCTCAGTTTTTACGCAGTTTAGTTCCTCGGTAAACTGTCAGATTTAAACGTAACGAATAAAATTTAAAGTAGATGACCGGAGTGGGTCGGAATACTAACCGGGAATTTACGGGGTGTGACATCGTGTGTGTGAGAGGTGAGGTCCTATTTATAGGCTGCCTTGGATCCTTCTAGCCTCTTGCCTTGCTCTCCAACCTTTCAATCTTGGCCAATCATTTCTTCAATCATTTGAGCTTCATTTGTAGCCGTTTGATCAAGCCGTGGACACCTGAAGATTGCCAGCGTGTCATTCCATTGATGTGACGTTTGTGCTTCTTTTGTGAGTGTTTCAGCACAAAAACCCACTTAAATTTGTGCTTTCACCATTGTTGACGAGGCCTTTGATTGGGAGAGGTTAAGTAATCCTTTGATAAAGACTGATTTGTCCCTTCATTTGTGTTAGTGAGCTCATGAATTGACCTAAACACCCTTTAATTTGGAAAACCCCTTTGATTTACCCTGGATGGTGAAACGGGGAAGAAAGGTGAATAGTAACTGGGTTGGCGCCCAAATTGTGACAGTTAAAACTGTTATTACTTTGGCCTTTAGACACTTTCAGTCCCTTTTTTTCTTTTCTAGTTATAAATAACTTTGGGAAAGTGCAAGTTTGGTCCTTGGAGGGCTTAATAAAAGAGGAAATGGTCTTTGTTGACTTTTATTGACCAATGTTTGACTGAGGCTTGATTTTTCTGGCTTCGGCTTTGAATCTTTGGCTTCTTTTTGAACTCTTCTGATTCTCGTGTCCGTGTTTGCTCGATTTTGACTGTTTTCTTGTGATTTTTGATTTATCCGTACCTGCACACACAAAACACAAATACAAGCATATTTTTGCCATTTTTGGTCTGTTTTGGGTTTAATTGGGTTATTTTAAGTACAAACGGATATGTGTATTCTACACTTATCAGATAGGGATTAGGAAAGGGAAAATAATTATTGTTAAATAAATAGAACAAAACAAATAGATTAAGTCCAAATAGATAAGATACAGTGTTACTAGTAACTTTCCCGACCATACCTATGAAAAAGACTCAAATCGTGGACTACTCCATGTTAGTAGACACGAACCAGACTCGAAAATCGTCTCGATCAAAGATAAATGAAATCAACCCTTAGTTGGCGTTCCCATAACGGTCAACTTCCAATCGTTCATAATATACATACTTTTACAAAAACTAGTAGTGATATCTACCACTTTATACAAAACTATACATCGTTGATTTATAACACGTATCAACGAATAATCGATCCTTCAAATAATGACATCGGTTTAAGATTATTATAACCGACTATATACTTTTCTAGACTTTGTTCTCTCTTTTTTATTGCAATTTTCTAATTTTTTTGACTTTTTCGATTTTTTTCATATAAACATATTATGAATTTCTCCATAATTTCACCATTTTCACAATCTCAATCAATCCGGATGATTTATCTATAATCCTCCAAACTTCGGATGTAAATAATAATTTCTGAAAGTAGTAAAACACACTATAAAACTACTACATTTTACATTCCCATTGCATTGAGCAATTTTCTGACCTAACCATGGATGGAAAATTAACATGTGCCCAATTGCATTGTGCAATTTTACTGACCATACCAGAGATAGAAAATTTCCATTGTAATACAGGAAATACAATACTTTACACAAAATTAACTAGCAACCGATTAAGGACTTAATCTAATATGGTAGGTTAATGTGTAAAGGTGTAACGAAACAAACATTTGGTTTAAGAAAAAGAATGGAATGGTTCAACAGGTTTTTTCTAGGAGAATCTTACCCTAAAAATGTAAGTAAACAAAGGGTTCATATGGGGTTAACTAACCAGTGTTGTTAGTTAATATCACAACATATAGGCTTTTTGGGTGTATTCTTAGAAATTTACAAGTTTAAACAAGTTAATCCATCTATTAAAATAATATTTATTATTGTGGTCTCGAAAAGATATACCACGCCAAGTTCTAAAGTCTACAACATCACCGACACATACATAATTTTGTTGAATTTGGGTAAACATTTGGAAACATATAAGGCTAAATTCTCACAATATCTAATAAAGGTTATGTGTGCAGGTTATGTAACTAATAATTTCACAAAAGTATGCTTGAAAAAAAAAATTAGGCATACTTTAAGCATTTTATTGTGAAAAATAGGACAAGTAAGCGTTCTAATTCTCCCCCCCCCCCCCACTTAAATTATACAACGTCCTCGTTGTATAAATAACACATTAAAAACAAGAAATTAAAAGAATTAGAACGAGAAACTCCCTGGGATTTGCTCGGTATGATCCTCTATGTTGCGTTTATGAGCAAGATTGTGTGTTGTAAATGCGGGTCTGTATGCCAGCATGACTACAACACAATATTCTAGATTATACATACTCCACCAAAAGTCATCTTCATTCAGAAGGTCTTGTATAAGACATAGGAAAAAGAATGCAATTCAATCTAGATACTTAATGGTTAGAAAACAAAAAACAAAAACGAAAAACTGTACAGGAAGTCGATATGCCGTATCTTCAAAACCAGGATACACCGTATTGAAACCTGTAGAAAGTATTTGAAGTACGGGTCATATTTCCAAATACGTTGTATCATATAATAAATACGCTGTATAGACAATATGACAATAATGATTAAAAATGCAGAAAAATAAAGGACTTGATAACGTCCAGACATTCAATACGCCGTATCCAACTACTATGGATACGCCGTATAGATGTCTGGGAAGACAAAATCGATAAAATAAATTAAAAACAGTCCAGGTTATCTCCCGGCAAGCACTTTTCTTTACATCGAAGTCTTTAAGTTAGAATTTTCTTCAGGTTCTTCATTCCGCCCTTGTCACGAACCATCCTTCGTCCATGACACGAAAGATTTCTTAGTAAGCATGACACGCATTATCTTCGGTTCTTGTCAAATCGTCGTACTCACATTCTTTAATGGCAATATACTTCTCTACCGGGCCAAAAGAGTACTTGATCATCTCAAACCTTCTAATTTCGCAAACTGCCAGCTCTTAGTGGGGATTTCCAAGTAGTTCACACCTATCTTCATCTTCTTGCTCCTCCTCTTCGTTTGTATGATAGGATGCGTTATCTCGAACCAAGTTATCAATATCCTCATAATCTTTTTCCTCATGATTGTTAAATGTTCTAGAAACATCCAGGTAAGGGTTATAGTTAGCATCAATATTGGTGTTTGCGTAAGCTTTATTTATATGATTTCTCCAGTTAGAGAATGGAGAACATTCGTGATCATTTATTCTCCACAAATATTCTTTGAGTTTAACCAATAATTCATAATCAAGTTTATGAAAGTCTCTGAAGCATCCTTTCAACAATGCATAAAAATTCATCACCCCTTGAGCTGCATCGCCCTATGACCTCTCGTAGATGGCTTTTTGCTTCAAAGCTTCCTCTTTTAATTTTCCATCTACCAAATCATCGTACCATTCATATTCTTGAAAGTAGGTCATGTAACCAACTCGAACCATCCTCAGTAATTCTCCTCCATTACAGAATCCTTCGTCATTTGAATTGCAAGTGGGCCATTTAGCATTTCCATTCTTAAAGCAGAAAGGTCCGCAGATATAACAACCTATAATTTTCCTCAATGTAATTTCCATATATTATATTTAATAAAATCATTTTCACAAAAATATTTTTGTTTTTATTCCACCCATTATGTAACGTAACTTACATTTCCAAAGTAAACGAGCTCACGCAACTACCAATGCCAATTCCATCAAAGTTTATATCAAGTGAACGTTATAATATGTCAAGTAATATGTTCTAAAATCTATTTTTACTACATACGTTATCTATTTAACGTACTATTCATAACGTTTATTACAAAGCGGACTTTATACGCTAACGTTTATATCAAAACCCCGATTTCATGTAATGTTTTCATACAAACCAAAAGTATAAACTTATAAGGCATGTATACAAGTTACCAATGCATGTAATTTGAATACCTTTTCCCTCCAAAACCCTAGTATAACTCTTTAAAGCCTAATGTACAACCCGATAATGCATGGAATTCAAACTTAACCAATTTCCCTCCAAAATCTAATGGAATTTCGTACCACCATTCTAGCACGAGTTAAAAGCTTCTTAAGCACAACAATTGAACTACATTTTCCCTCCAAAACTACCCTAGCTGCTCATTCTAAAACTATAAAACCTACCCGAAAACCTAAGCAACCTGATACTCTAAACTAGTTTCGAACAAGTCTAAACCAAGCAACACCCCTTTCACACATGCGCTACCTTGTCTCCACTTGCTTGCCATCCTCGCCATCCTTGTCACCACCTTGTCAACTTGCACCCAAGCAAAACTAACTCGTCACCTCCTTAGTTAGTTGAGCCCTCTCTACCTCCTAACACCTCTCCAAGCTACATACTAGCTTCTAATAGTTACTAGCTACAATCTTGGCTACCAATTCTTCCCAACTTGGCCACCACTCCAAGTTTTGGACCCTATATATACACGCATACATGCATACTTTCCTAAACTCACATTACAAACTAATACTACCTCAATGATTGACCTAGCCAAGTCATAGAAGAGAGAAAAGAAGGTTTAAGCAAGTAGAAGCCAAGGTTTAAGGAAGAACAAGAGGTTCTTGATTCATCTCCAAGTTTTCGAACCATATCAACTATTTTTGAACCATTTAAGCTCTTGTAAGTCCTATCACTAGTTCTATATGCTCTTGATGTGTTTTAAATCCTTTATAAGCTTTGTTTTAACCATTTGATCAAACTTAACACTTTTAAAAACTCCTAAACCTAATCAAACCCTAAATCGACTCATTTAGAAACCCTAATCCATTCGAACACTAAAATAAGCTAGCTTAAGCTTATTCTAGTCTTAATAAGCTCTAAACCATCTCTTATAATCTTGTGAAATAAGTCCTTAAACCCTAAGCAACACGTTTGTTTTTCCTAAAACAAACGCACCCTTAAAAAACCTAAAACCCTTTTTTCGTAAACCCTATAAGCTATAAGCTATAAGCTAGTCTTATTAGCTATTACTATAAGTTCCTTTATCATTTTAATAAGCTTAGAATCAAAACCTAAAAGCTAGAACCCATCAGGTTAAAATTTCAAAACCAAACGCACCTATTTTGAGATTTCGAGCTCATAAGCTTATTTCAAAAGCCTTAAGCTTATAAAAACAACTTATTCGAGCTTATTATGATAAGCTTTATGCTGCAAATTGATTTAGAGATTAAAAACATAAAGTACAATGAATTTGGACTAAAAATGCAAATCGAATTGTCCTTTAGGGGTACATATTGTAACTTTTGAAACTATTTAATATTTTGGGCCAAAAATGTAAATATCCTAAAAATTAAACTACTAGGGGCTGATTTGCTAAATTCTAAAGTTAAGGGTTAAATCTTTTAAAAACTATATATAAAGGGTTTAAATTGTAAATTAATATATACCAATGGTATATATTGCTGTTAGATATTAGAAAAAGACTCGGTCACCCCGTGTATTTAATTGTTTATTATAGCTCGTAGTTTAATAGTTAATAGTACGTTTTTCGGTTTTAAGTCGGGTATAAATACCCGGTATATTGTAAG